>SOPF01027113.1:0-45322 GCA_012979155.1 Hypericum perforatum | reverse complement strand
TTGTCGATGGTGTCAGAGCTCTCCACCTCGAGGGTGATGGTCTTGCCAGTGAGGGTCTTGACGAATATTTGCATCTACAGCCAAAAACCAAATCAGGTCGATGAGTATATCATCAAATTGTTTAGAATCAGATGCCCAACACCAGACAAGGAATCGATAAGGATTAGATCATTGACATCAAGAATAACCAAGCCACAAATAAGCATCAACCACGCATAAAGACAGATTAAATTAAGGGAGAACCCTAAATTCCAATTGGTTTATCCGATGAAAACGATCCGCACCAACTAAAGTTAGTATCTTTGATCACGAAGCCAAATAAAAACACAACCGAACCACGAACGCCCAAATCAAACACGCACAAAGCCACAGACCAAGGAAGAACCCTAAATTCCAATTCTTAAATCAGACAAAAGGTTCCGCATTACCCATAATTAAACAGCAATTCAATAAATTAAAGCCAACATCTTTCGACATAAGAAAGAAAACCCATCATAAAACATCATCTAGAACGAGACCAAGATCGGCAAATTCAACTAAAGCTTCCGTCTTTCCACCCAGAGAAGAAAACACATGAAAAACCCTCAACCCTAAACGAGATCTGGATCGACAAAATCAATTAAAGCCGACATCTTTCCACCCAGAGAAGAAAACCCATCAAAACCAATTCGAGATCTAGATCGAAAAGATTCCTAACTTCAACCCACAGGACAAGAATTATACGCAAACCATAAAGAGAGAGAATTAAAGGGAATACCTTGGCCTGAAGAGGAGAGAGAATCTTTTCCTAGAGCGAGAAAGGGCGAAGAAGATTTCTTAGTTGTAAATTATGACTTGAATACTGGTTTTGTGAAGAACAAGGGGAGAGAGGCTCTTGTTAAATAGGAGAGGAAGGGGGTGGCCGATTACGATAATGCCCTTGGGAGAAACGAATGGATGATTGACACGTGTACTTTTAACGTCACCCCTGGGAAGAGACCTGGCCGACACGGCAATCGATCTCTTATTTCAGGATTTGTCGGGTTTCTTCTCGTTTTCCTGGATGGACTCGTAAATCGGAGAGTTCGAGAACGACTCACCTACCCACGCTCCTTTTGAGGAGATTTCTTCCACGCGCTTTGCGACCGTTTAAAAATTTTTCGGTGGTTAGATGGGATCTTTTTTTTTTTTTTCCAGAAAGCAACGTCGTTCTTCAATAACAACCCAGAAACAGAGATATACAAGAGTATGGTAGGATATTTTTATGAAGAGTTAGACATATATTTTATTGTGGACTCTAAAAGAATTGCTTTTAGTTTCGTAAGTCTATAGAGTCTTATAAAATTTTAATTTTTGAATTAAATACAATATATTTTTTAACATAAAATTTAATTGAATTATAATAATGTATAAAGATTTATAATGAAATATTTAGTATATTAATAAAAAAAAATAAAAAAAAATCAATTCCTTGAAAAATATTCTAGAATATTTAAGGCGTCGATGAACAACACATGAATGCACTTCTTGAAGGTGTAAATGCATGATTTCAAGGCCCAGAAAACTCGAGGGAACATCCTAGTTCCTCGTGGTAGAAGATTATTGGTGTCCGGGTAGCAATATGAGTATTCCAATTTGACGACTGTTCTGATTGGCAGCCAGACATGCGACAAACTATCTTAGCAATATGTTATATGATTCTTTCCATCCTCCTCAAATCATGGCCATTGCTTTCTGCTTCTCATCCCCTGCCTTTTTATATGAGGGCTTAATTTTCAGATCATCATGCACCTATGTGATAATAGAAAGAATTGGGATCGTTGGTTGACCTTTAACCTAGTGTCAAATGTACCGAGCAATAAATTTTGAATCCAACTGTCTATGGTCTTCAATAATCCTATTAGCCACACAAGTGTGAGGCTATCGGTACTTTGTAACACCCCAATAGGTTAACTGACCTTTCTTAAGTGATCCTCGAAAATACCACGGACAACCTTCATTAGCAAGTAAACATTATGCAACCCAACAATATTTCTTCGATTCCTTGATGTGATAGTCATAATTAACTTTCATGGAGTATCTCTAAACAAATCTAATCATCTCCTCCTTTGTTGTCCATATCATATCCTCATTCAGAATAGCATCTCTTCCACCTCTTCCTTGGTTGTTCACGGTCCAACCGTCATCATGAATGGTCAAAGATAAACCCTAATCATCTTCAGCAACATATCTAAATATAGGTCCTCCTTTTCATCACTTGTATCCAAATTGGTATTTTGAAATGGAGTTTCTACCACATCATTAACATGCATGATATCGAGAAATTCATTCTTGGTTGGTGCACATTGGGAGGAGTATAATCAAACTTTGGCTCAATCAGTGGAGTATAATTCATATCAAACTCATTCACTCTAAAAGGTCCAGGTGTAGCCACATTGTACTCCATATTATTAATGAACCTAGTATCATTAGTTCAGACAGCATAACTAGGATAACTACCCTCACAATTAAATTATGGTGCATCCATTATCCGTTTCTCAATATATAAAGTGGCGTACTTCGAAGTAGGAAAATCTCTACGGATAGCAATTATTGTATCAACATCATCATCATCAGAAACCTCCATACAACTATACTCAATTGGTGGACCAACTACAATTGGCTATCTATAGACGATCCTAGTTATATATTCATTATTACTAAGTCCGAGTTTACATCTAATTGCATAGTGTAGTACATTGTACGTGACAACACCATCAATTTTCAACACTTTTTTCCTCCCTCCTTATAAACCATACCATTTGGACCATTATAGTAGGTTCCATCGAAGTTCAACAAAAAATATGTTATCACGTTACAGTTGTTTTACAAAAAATATATATGACTAAAATGAGAATTATTAACATTACAAAGTTTGTAATAACAAGCAAATACATCATACTCACATAAAATATAAATGAATGAAAATTATTTGTAAATAACTAACATGGATGCGGTTGTAAATTTATCTGCGAACTAGCTATCTTTCATTCAAACACTTGTGGAGATGAATAATGATATGGAATTGACGATTGTCTTGTGATTCGCTTCGTGTTTTGTTTCCTCTTTTATAATGGGACGACAACCATTTGAATAGGGCTAAACTAAATGGTAACCAATTCAGGAGTTTTAAATTGATAAGTGGTTTAACTAGAAAACTGCAGGAACATATGTGATTTTAATCTCAGAACCGCATCTTTTTGTGCACTTCTGAGCTCAAAACCGCAGATTTTCCTGTGGTTTTGCCCTAAACTGTAAGTCCTAATTCAATTCATCAAAACCAATTATAAACTATAAATCTCCTATAAAATTTTTTTCGATTTCAGATACATTATGCCCGTTTAATACTGATAAATTCAATCACATAAATTATGTAAGTCTAATAAATGTAATCGTTTACTAACCATACCTTTTCTGACAAGCTTATGACATTATTTCCACCTATGGTATTGTCACTTCAACTGAAACTTTATGACAAAGTTGTTTTGAAATTATTAAAGTTGATGGACTGACAAACAATTATTTTCACCATTATTTTACTTTCACAGAAAATTTATTATGTAAGTCTAATAAATATAGTTATTTACTAGCCATACCTTTTCTGAAAAGTTTATGGCATTATCTCCACCTATGGTATTGTCATTTCGACTGAAACTTTATGACAAAGTTATTTTGACATTATTAAAGTTGATGAAATGACAAACTATTATTTTCACCATTATTTTACTTTCACAGAAACTTAATAATATAAGAGTTGTATTGAAATTATATGGTAGGTATAACTAAAGAATTAATATAAGAACTAAAGAATTATCGATTGATCTGAAAACTATATAATTTACGACCAGAACACTGAAACACATTTTTCATGCGTTTGTGGGCTAAAAATGTAGAATTTTATGGATTTTTGGGCTCAAAATTGCTGATTTTCATGCATTTTGGGTTCAAACCGTCTTTTAACTTTCTGATCGAAAAATAATTTTCCTAGAAATTCATTAATATTATCAAGTCTAATAATTTATCGATCTGACATCTACTGAACTTACTTGATAGTGATAAATTCAACGACCTACATTAGGTAAGTGTACTAAATTCATTGCCATAATTTTTCTGACACAATAATTTCTACCCACCGGAAGTGTTCGACAGTTGTATTTATCTCATCCTAATTTTGGGGTGACATAAGTGCTTCTAACAATATATCATAAATTGCTTAGCCATTATTTTTGTTTTTTGTGTGTAATCATTTCACAGTTTCTTTCCCTCCACCTTTAGGCACATGGCACTGTCCATTCAACGATCCAATTAAAGCTTTTTGAATAAAAGACACTAAAGTTTAGAGCAACATTTAACAAAACTGCACAATTTTTTGTATTTTCTACTTTGTGCAACATCATGTTTTCGACATTATATAATCATATGTTCTCATTATCTTTTCTATTTATTTCTCTACTCTTGTTCAAGATGGATCCATTAGATCAGTGGGAGAAAATCTTAATATAGTGAGTGATAAGAATACAGAATATCACATTTTAAGCCAATCTTCATGTGATTCTCAACCTCAATACTATGATTTCGATACCCAAGTACCACAAACTCAATACCAACAATTTACACAACCAATATGTTCAACCCAACAAATTTGTATTTTTTTAATAATCAAACTGCATTTGGTTACTTAAATCGATTACGGAATTGAGAAATTCAAAGTTGTATTTTTTAGAATCAACCCGCATTATATCATTTGATTTTAGAAGTAAAAATTGAATAGTTAAAAAAAATATCATATCCTCCTAGATTTGATAATTAGAAGAGGAGGTAATTTTTAAAATTTACAAAAATAAAAATAAAACAAAAACCGTATTCCCGAAGCCTCATTTTTTCCTAAACATGCTGAAACCTCGACTTTTGCTGCATTTTGTTTCGGCGATCAGACCAGGGTTCAACTGAATTTGCTTAGACTGCGCACCTTGCCCAAAACTTCATTTTTTCCTGCATTTTGTGTCTTCGGTCTGACCGGCGCAGCTCAAGCTGGCTAGACTTTAACAAAACCGCGAAAAAATGCGGCTTTGAACGTATGTTGTGAACTGCTAAAAAAATGCGATTTTGAGCAAATCAAAAACGCAATTTTTTTTGCGGTTTCAGCCCAACTTCAGATAGGAAAATCTTTTTCCGAGGATTTCTTTTAATTAATTATTCTCCTTTTGACCCCTTTCAGGAAAAAAACCTCAAATGTGAAACTATATTTATACTCATATCAATCAAAGTTAACTAACTCTCGATCCAAAAAATAAGAATAAAGTTCGATTAGCAAGATATGAGTATCTTCGATATCCCTGTTTAGAAAATATTATCTCGCGACTTGTGTGATTTGATAATAAGTACAAATTGGGTTAATTATACATTGAGCTTACTTTTCCTTTTACATTTTCTTCGTTGTTTGTATTCAAAAGTTGTTGAACTAATTAATTAATTGAATAGGGAAAGGGACTGGGGGATGGCAGGAGAGAAGGAACGGCGGAAGGGGCATAGTTAATATTATATTTCTAAGAGAGTTTCTTAATTCAACCCTTGTTTTTTAAAATAGTAAATAATTAGTGGATAGTCAATATTATTTGTTAAGGTGATTTGAAGGATATTTTTGTCACCTCATTTAATTTTTCATGAGATAATTGATCGAAGAATTATTAAGTTCGATTTATCAAATTTTAAGGACTAATTAGTTATGCGCTAGATTTATTAGTACATTATATCAAATCATAGGCATTCATGAGTGTTTACCCTTAAAAAGTATTGCCAATCATGCGCATTTAGTTTTCAAATCACATTCCTACCAAAAAAAATTATCAAATCACGCGTTATTAAAGTGCCTCATCGCATTAATTTAATGTCTTAAATGGTTTAATAGAAAATATTAACCAATTAATTATCATATTATTGTAACTCTCCCATTCTATATACTCTAAATCACCAAAACAGGTGGGCTAATAGATTCATCAACAAGTGGTTTGTTCTTAGACCTAAGTGCTCGCGCTATATACTTGTTTTAATTATGGTAGTTCTGGTTGTTCAATAATGGAATAACAAACACAGACATTGGCATTTCATTTGGATGGAGAGAGAGTATACAGAAATTTTAAGAATCGAACTAGAAGAAGATGAATCAGTGCTCCCAGTGTTGCGATTTCCTTTGTTCTCTAGTTGCTATGATCTCCTTGCTTACACCGCATTACGATCTCTATGATTAACCGTATTATTTGCCATCAATGCCAGTTGGAAGGTTCGCAAAGAAAATAAAACCTGAATTTGCCTAATTCTGCCATAACATAGCTAAAAATCTAAGGTTGAGGATGACAGTATTTGGTGGAGTGAGTGAACCACTTGGGCCAGGGAGAGAGAGAGAGAGAGAGAGAGAGAGAGAGAGAGAGAGAGAGAGAGTATAATTGATAGTTTTTGATATAACGGTCTTTAGCTGATCAATTCCTTCTTTTACACATCTCCATCATCACCATTGCTTGAAAGGATTAATAATATTTCAAACAATATCATTTGGTACAAATTTATACAATTTATTCTTGCGTTCTTTGCATTTCCCTTCCCTTCTTCACGGCTGTAATAAAACATGTTAATTAACTAACGAGGAAAAAGTTGGGGGCAAATTACCCCTAGTCCCTGGTTTTAATCGAATTCTCCTATTGGGTTCTTTTTTTTCTCATCAACGATTTTGTCGTCCCTGTATTTTGAAAAAATATTGGTCTCGGGTCCCTGGTTGACTTCAAATTCTATTTTTTTTATTTTTTTATACGTGAAATGACTATTTTACCCTTTCACAAAAAGACAAAAATAATGACTCTTTTGTCTTTTGTGAAGGGTAAAAAAATCATTTCACGTGTCAAAAAATGAAAAAAAGAGAGGCTGATTTGGTCGGTGAAGACCTCAGACAAACATTTTCTCATAAAACATGGATGGATTACTCATTTATGAAAAATGAAGGACCCGATAGGAGAGTTATGTTAAGTCCAGGAATGAGAGGGTAATTTGCCCAAAAGTTGGTTATAATTGTAGTCCCATGGCAATGATGAGTTTCCGCCGGAAGTTTAAGAGAGGTGTAAACAATATTACAACAACTATTTAACCGTAGAACGGCAGCTTATAATTGGCTACAATATACTACAAATTAGAGAGGATCTTGTAGCGTCTATACGATGGGATAATATACTACAAATTAAGAATGGTATATTAAATAACATTACGAAAGACAATTATAATTTTCACAATATGTAATTAGTTACAATAGTGGTGAAATTATTTATAAACATAAAAAATTCATATATTTGTTAACATAATTTTTTGGGAATTTTTTAAGTTGAATAAAAATATTTGTTCTTACTCACACAAACTCGAAGGAAAACAAGGCATTGATTAGTACGGCAGGGAAATTTACAAAAAAATTAAAAAACTCAAGAAACTTGTCCGAATTTTATTGTGATATTAAAATTTTTGTATCTAACTAAAAAATTTATGACAATGGTTGATCAATTTTAATATTTATAAACTAACTTATCTTACATGTAATAATCAATATGTAATTCTCTTAACACGTCCTCTTTAACGATACTCACTAGGTTGAAGATTAAATTGATATTAATTTTACCAAAATGCTAGAAATGAGGGTCGTGTAAATAGACATGAGATCAATATGCTCTGATATCATGTTAAAATCTCTATATTTAACCTAAAATTTTGAGACAATATATTAATAAATTTTTAATACTTATAAACTAAATCATTCCATATATTTTAATCAATATTAGTCTAGGGTCCATCTCCCCAATTCCCTTCGACTTTAATTTGGGATTAGGGTTTCACTTAGGTTCATGAACTAAAGAGGGAAGATCCACTTCCTTGTCATCCACCGAGACTCGAGTGGGAAGGAGGCCTAAGCTATAAGATTTGAACACAAATTAATTAATCTAAATTTATATTGGTAAGTCATTTTTTATTTTGTTAGATTCATTTCTTAGTTTTTTTGGGTTTCTTTGTTCCTCTTCATAGTAATAGAGAATACAAAAAAATGCAAATTAAGTTAGGAAGAAGATGAAGGGGCGACGAAGAGGAAGAAAAAAAGGGAAAGAGGAGAGAGAAGAGATGTCTATGCGGCGCCACCTTGTTAACAAAATGTTAATGAGACATGTTGAGATGGTCAGACAAAAATTTGAGCAGGTCGTGATGAGCTCGGCTAGCTTAACCCAATTGATGAATTTTTTTAGGACAAATTACTCTCTAGTCCCTGATCTTAACATAATTCTCCTATCGGGTCCCTCCTTTCTCATAAATGAGTAATCCATCCCTGTTTTATTTAAAAATGTTTGTCTAGGGTCTCCACCGACCAAATCAACCTCTTTTTTTTTATTTTTGTCATGTGAAATAACTATTTTATCCTTCACAAAATGACAAATTTCATCTTATTTTTGTCTTTTTGTGAAGGATAAAATAGTCATTTTACATGACAAAAAAATAAAAAAATGAGAACGGAAGTCAACTAGGGACCTGAGACCAATATTTTTTCAAAATACAAGGATGTCTAAATTATTTATAAGAAAGAAGGGACCCGATAGGAGAATTCGGTTAAGACCAGGGACTAAGGGGTAATTTATCCATTTTTTCACACGTTATTAAATTGATTTTTCAAAAAATTATAAGGCACTTAATTTTTTTATTGTACAAATATTTAGGTAGTATAAGAACAAAGACTTTCTTCATTTATTAGAGATCGGTAGGTTAAATTTTGTAAAAATATACAAATTTAATTTGAAAATATAACAAAATTCAATTTCATTAAAAATTCCAAAATTTAGATAGGCTCACCAAATTTTTTGGACAAAAAGACCTTGGGTTATTCTCTTACCCAACTAAAACTTCATTGACTAGAGTAACAAACATACAATAAATAGACGAAAATATGAAAAGGAAGCTGCACTGTTACCTAAATTGACGTACTTTCACGTTATATCCTATAATTTGAAATTCATCATTTCAGTAACTTATAATTAGATGATATAATAACTTTAAGACCAGGATGGTTGCAATTAATTTCATATGACCTTTTTTCATAACGAAAGAAACAATGATATATAATGACTATTTGGGCGCAAAGTTTGGTGACCATCCAAGTAGTTTCCCCAAGCAAGAAAGCCCTTGGCGTTTGCACCAATTTTTCTGTGCAACTTCCTACAACTCCAATAATGTAGCCAGGTCCACATATTTACACTTTATTCTCACCACAAGAACCAACCAACCAAAATTTTAATCATTTCTCCTTTATTATTTTTGTCCCCAAAAAAATTCACCAAAATCCCATGTCGGAATCCAATGGAGGTGGTTGCTGCAAGTGTTGTTGTAGCTTCATCTTCACGTTAGGCCTAACCTCGCTTGTCCTATGGCTTAGCCTCAGGACATCGAAACCAAAGTTCGTTCTCGAAAAATTCTACGTCCCTTCGCTAAACCAGACCCTAAACTCTACATTAAACTCCTCGCTAACCTTCGAACTCAAGCTGATCAACACCAACAAAGACATTGGAGTGTTCTACGACAACGTGAGCGTGACGTTTTCCGACAGCCCGGTTAAGAACCATACCATAGGGAACTACACCATCCCAAGCTTCTACCAAGGTCACGGTAAGAAGGCCAAGAAAGGCGGGTTGGTTGAAGCCGAGGGGATCGACCAGACAGCGGTCTTTCGGGCTGTTTCGGTCAACCAGTCGGCTGTTTTCCGGGTGGATTTGGCAACTTCGGTTAGGTACAAGGTTGTGTTTTGGAAAACTAAGAGGGAGAAAATCAAGTTGGGAGCTGATCTACCGGTCAACGGCCAAGGTACTAAAGTCAACCACAAGGGTATCAAGCTCACTTCTAGCGGAACTAAGGTTGTTGTAGGAGGGCAATTTGGGACTTCCCTAGCTAGTATTTTTGTTGTAGTTGTGCTTTGTTGGTGCTGATTTGTATTATAACCAATTTATTCTACCATGTCTATTTTATTGTCTCTTACACCTACTCAAAGTCGAATTTGATTAGTTATAATTAGAAAACTTCTCGTGCATTTTTCATACTAGCAAAACTTCGTCATAAATTTGCTTTAAATTTTTACCTAATTTTTCATAAATTTAGTTTTTAATTGTCTTGACTTCACGTGATATGATACAAGTGTTGGAGAAATTGGAAGTGGAAGGTTGTTCTCATGGTTTGTTGTGTTTGTACAATACCCTTACCCTTGAAATGAAGTGAAGGGAGACAATGTCAAATTCGTTAAAATTAGTTTGTTTATTATCTTAAGATTTTGATTTGGATATGAAGATTATGTAAAAGTTAATTGATTATGTGGCTCGTTGCGTTTGCACATCATCCCTGAAATGGGTTCTCTGGCTCGTGAAAATATACCTATTTTTGTTTTAAGAGTTAAAATTTGATATAGAGAATTTTTATAAAATTCGGTTGATCCCATAGTGGGTTGTGTTCGAACAATTGAGAAGGTCGTGCAAACTTATATATAAGAAAAATACACAAGTAGTACGGAGCTAACTTCTGCCTGGAAGCGACACTACACATGCGCAGTAGCTGTGTGAGTTCTAACGGTAAGGAGAGTTGCCGCCCTGTTGCTTTACAAGTGAATGGTACGCGCCTCCACGGCCAAGAGAAATGAGCTCATTGTGTGATCCTTGCTCTGCCACCTTCCCGGTCTTGATCACTGCAATGCTGTCCGATTTCTGTATCGTGGACAGCCTGTGAGCAATCACAATGCACGTCCTCCCTACCATCATCTTCTCGAGCGCCTCCTGGACGAGGCGCTCGGACATGCTGTCGAGCGCGCTCGTGGCCTCATCTAGCAAAAGGATCGACGGGTTCTTGAGGATCGCGCGTGCCAGCGCGACCCTCTGCTTCTGCCCTCCGGACAGCTGCACTCCCCTCTCTCCGCAGTACGTGTCGTACCCGTCTTTCATCCCGCTGATGAACTCATGCGCATTGGCCAGCGTTGCAGCCTTTCGTACCTCGGATTCTTTCGCGTTGTCTTTGCCATACGTGATGTTGTCGCGGATTGTTCCAGCAAATAGTGTTGGTTCTTGACTTACTAGTGCAATGTGCGATCTGAGAACCCTCAGATTGTAGTGCTTGACGTCCTGCGAGTCGATGAGGATCGTCCCTTTGATGGGATCGTAGAATCGTTCGATTAGTCCAATGATGGTTGATTTTCCTGAGCCGCTCGGCCCTACGAGGGCTACTGTCTTCCCCGCATCAATCCTGAGGGTCAGGCCCTTGAGGATCATTTGTTCTGGTCTAGTCGGATACGCGAAGTGTACTTCTTTGAGCTCAACTCGGCCTCGTATGTCTTTCTTGTTGCTGAAGTTCCCTGTACTTTCCGGATCGATCTCACTCTTCCTGTCCAGGATCGCAAACATGGAACTGATTGCGCTCGATCCCTTTGATATGTCGTTCGTCATGCTCGCGGCCTCTGCAATGACATAAGCTGTGAAGAGCAGGATCAAAAATGATTGGAAAAGGCGTTCCGCTGTGATTTCCTGATGCACCAGAAGCCTCCCACCATACCAATAAGCCAATGCAGTGAAGCAAGTTGCGAAAAACTGCGAGCAAAACAGACCTAAACCCGAGTACCACGCCTGCTTAATGCTCTCGTCTTTAGGCCCTTTCAATGTGGCTTTAAAGAGACTCTGCATTCTTCTCTGTGAAGAGAATGCTGTGATTGTTCTGTGGTTGATCACAGCTTCACTAGCCAACTGGCTCCCTTCCCGTTGCGCCTTTTGCGCCTTCCCAGCAAGCGTTTTCATAAGTACATTCCTCAAGTAGTAGCTTCCAACAACTAATGGTTGCACTGCAATCATCACAAGTGTTAGCTTCCATGAAAGGTAGAGTCCTACGGCATAAGCAAGCAGGGTTCCGAATGCCGCTTGGACGAGCAGCGATATCCGATCGCCAACTAAGGACCGGACAATGCCTGCTTCGGACGCTAACTTCGCACAAACAGCTGCACTAGTGTTGTCTTCCTGATCGAACCATCCAATCTCGAACGTCATCAGCTTCCCTAGCAGCTTTTCCCTCACCCTTTTTGTCAGCTTTTCTCCCATCACCGCGAAGCTGTAGTGTTGGAGGGTGCTGCTTAGGAAGGTCAGAGCACCAATGCCTAAGAAAATTGCAGACAACTTATGTGCTTCGCGCTTCGCAACAGCTTCGTCCGTGCGGAAGTAGTTGTTTATAAGTAGACCGACACAGTACGCATTGATTGGTTGAGCTGCTCCTGAGCCAATAGCGCCAAGGGAACCAATCATGGCCCCCTTCCATTCAGGGGCATTCATCTTTAGCAGACGCCAAGTCGACGGAGCAGGGTATGTTGGTTGCGAGCCGTCCTCTTCGTCACTCTCTTCGGTCAGATCATATTGGATGGAAAAGGAATAGGGAGTTCCCATGGAGAATCCGGGGCTTAAGGGGTTTAACATGGGAGTGTTTCTTGCACTTGACCTCACACTGAGAGGGCTAGCAGGAACACTCATCTTGTGATAGGCCCTCCCTTCATTCGGAAACCCAAATTCACTAGCCTCGTTCTTTGATGCGAGTTGCTGCATTTGCACCATCCGAAAGTACTCCCCGCCTTCGCCACCGTTTAGTTGCACAAGCTGATCATGAGTTCCTGATTCAATCACTCTCCCAGCCTGCATCACGACGATCAGATTCGCTGTTCTGATCGTCGAGAGTCGGTGCGCAATGGTCACCGTTGTCCTCCCCTTGGATGCCTGATCAATTGCCTCTTGCACCAGCCTTTCGGACTGTGTGTCCAACGCGCTCGTGGCCTCGTCGAGCAGCAGGATCCTCGGATCCCTGATCAGAGCTCTGGCTATCGCAATCCGCTGCTTCTGCCCGCCGGACATTTGGAACCCGAATTGGCCAACCTGAGTTTCATATCCATCTGGCAACTTGACAATGAAGTCATGAACATTGGCAGATTTTGCAGCATTCACAATATCATCCATTGATGCACCTTCCTTGCCAAATAATATATTGTCCTTAATCGTCGTTGCGAAGAGGACCGGCTCCTGATTAACCAACCCCATCTGGGATCTCAACCACTTCAACTGAAGCCTCTTAATCTTGTAACCATCCAACAAGATCACTCCATCAACCGGATCATAGAACCGTTGTAGCAGCGAAATGATGGTGGACTTGCCGGAGCCACTTCCACCAACAAGGCCAACAGTTTTACCTGATGGAATGGTCAGGTTCAGTCCTTGCAAGACTGGTGAGTCTGGTCTAGATGGATAAGTAAAATGAACATCCTTAAACTCGATCTCTCCTCGGACATGTGACAATGCCTTGCCCTTCTTATCGTCCGAATCTATATCAGGCGACCGATCAATCATTTCTGAGATTCGAGTAGCTGCAGAGGCTGCCTCAGTCAGAGAAGTTAGGTTTGGTAATGTGGCCATTACGTTCCTGCAAAAATTGTATTCCATGAACAAATCATAATCCTAATCAAACAAACTGATCAAATTAAGGTCATAGAAGAAGAGATCAATTATATCAGATTACTTACAGTCCTCCCATTAGGATGTTTATTCCAGCTACGAAGACTGATCCGCCCTTTTCGCCTTTGTCGAACACCAAATAAGTACCAACCCAAGCTTGGAATGCCCAACTAAGGTACATCATTCCTAAGCTTCCCATCATTAATCCTTTTGCAAAACCTTGCTTGATTCCCAACTCCAATGTCTTCTCGAGCGATCGGCTAAACCTTTCGACCGTCTTATGCTCTGCTACGTACGAGTAGACCGTCCTTATCGAAGAGATTGCCTGCTCTGCGATCCCTCCTGCGACCGTGTAAGACTCGAACATCTTCATCGTCACATCCAACATGAACTTCCCGAAAACAAGCCCCGGAACGATGAAGAGCAATGCGAAAGGGAGTGATGACAAGGTCAGTTTCCATGATAGAGCCATGGAGAATCCGACGCATGAGAAAAAAGTTGACATATGTGCAATGCATTCAGGAATCTGCAGGTAGGTGAGAATGGATAGTTCAGCAAGTACTTGTGACCAAGTAAAGATCAGCTCAAGCAAATGAAACAGAAGAAGAATTTATTCCAATTTCAGGTAGATAATAATGAGCCATGAATTTCTATTTTAGTAAAGCATAGAGAATAAGCCTATTAATTCTTTGCTATAATTTCTTAAATAAGGAGAATTGTAGCTCCTCTAGGATCCACTTGGATCCAAAGCATTTGATGTTATTGGTTTCATCAGGTAAAATTTCACTTGAGACATAGCACATGATCCAAGTACATCTTTCTTTTATTTCTTCACCACTAATCTTAAGAACAAAATAGAGTATAACAAAGAGTAGGCTTGGATCTTGCCAATGGCACAAATAATGAGCTAGAAAATCCGTTATAATATCATGTTAGAATTTCATATCTAATCCAAGACCTCACACATGTATACAAATTCACCACTCTTGCAACTAATATTGTGATAATCTTGAAAATATATCAGGACAATACTTTTAGGTTACATATGTACATTCTAACGATTCCCAACTCAGTTAATTAGACATCTAACAACATAAAACAGTGTGGTTCCTTGGAGGGTTCTTGATTAAATTAGCAAACCTTTTCACAGATTGCAACTTGGATTGAACTAGCATCATTGGAGATGATGGAGACGACTTGGAAAGTAGTGGAAGAGCCAGCTTCTTGGGTGTCGAAATAACCAACATCTTGTCTAAGTACAGCTTTTAGGTACTCCATCCTCATTCTTGAAGTCTGCCTCTCTGCTGTTATAGACCAACACATCCCCTCTGCGACCACCAACACATGTTTGGAACAAATTCATTCAGTTTGCTTTCAAAATGTTCATAGATAAAAGTTTTCCGAATAATTATAATTACACGAGTATGAAACAAAAACTCGACGAATATTTATGAAAGTTGTAATGGTTGTTCGAATTAACTTACCAACGAAAGCAGCAACGCCAACCCCAATTGCAACATATAGCAGCTTCAGTGCGTACTGACCATAAGAAAGAAACACAAATTAGCAGAATAATCGCACAAATAGATTCTTTTTTTCCAAAAGGAAGAAGTAATTATTTGATTAAGGCTTTGTTTTGGTTAATTGAAAATGTTTTTCTGGTTCAAACAAACACTAGAAAATGTTTCTCGAAGAATATTTTGCGTAACAATACAACTACGTTTTTATTAGTGAATAAATGTTGAAAAGGAGAGAAATAGGACAGTATTCAATATCTCAATCGTGTCACAAAATGAAATTATTTTGCCTGTAAGTGTAGGTTAGCGTTAAACATATCCATTTAAAATAAGAATTCACGAGTAATCAAAACGAATATCGATATTATTACTTTACGAGTATGGCTTGATATATATCCAAAGATTATAATTTTTGCGAGAGGTAATTTTATGGTGTGTACTGTAAGGTTTACTTTTAAATTTTATTGGAAAATCGGAGATTAAATATTGTCATTTAGCATGAAATGATCACCGTAAAATTACTTGGAATAACTTGTAACACGAAGCAAGCTTACCTGGTTCACAGTTTCGAGGGACGGAGGGTTAAGAGGACTTCCATATTCATTAATGACATGGCTAAGAACAAACATGGTGAGGCCATGTTGCAACCCATCTCCAACGCTACCCAATGTTCCTAAGAACATCAGCAACTTGTCTGCTCCATCTGCGTATCTAAACATACTGCCTTTTTCCCCCATTGTCTGAATCCTCCTCGAGAGAAGAAGAAATCAATTCTAATTTAATTAGGAGTTTCAATCCCAAGTTTAAGCACCTTGTAACATTTATATGCATGGACGTTGAATATATACACGTCCTTGTGTTACTTGCAGGCCTTTTGGTTTCTGTGTTGGCATCATCTAAATCACTATTTATGGACAATCACATAAATTAACCGATAGATAAATTATTTAAGTTAAAAGGACATCAAAGTTTTAAATATTTATTGCATAAATTTTATTATTATTCCAAACTTATTATTCAATTCGAATTTAAATTAGATGACAAAGTATGTGTATGTGTTAAAATATTACGTGGTATCAACGAAAATCTAATCACTACTTAGAGACAATGCCAAGTGGTTCTAGCTAGACGTCATTTTTTTAATTAGCCGGCACTGGCTGTTTTCTTGTTGCACTATGGAATGTTTACCAAACTTCACCATTCGGACAAATAGTGCACACTGCCTTATTTATTGTGCTTTTTTTTCGAATACTCGATGATATCCATTATAGTATTTAGTACTGTTTTCAAAGACGTGGTTCGATTGACAGTTTCATTGGTCGAACTGCGAAACGGACCTAATACCGAGCTAAAAACAAAGGTACGCTCGACTACCTAATGAACCCAAATTTTTTCAGTTCAATCGTCCGGTCGAATCAAAAATATATATTGGAAAAATCTGATTTGTTAGGTAAACAAAATAATAAAAAAAGAAAGATGGAGAGGAGGGGGAAGAGGGGGTGGGGGTGGGAGAATATACTGGGATTTTTTAAGTTTTTTTCCAAATTTTGAGTCTGGTATGACTGCTGTTTTGAGCAATCAGAACGGTTAACCCAGTGATTACCCAAAAAAACGGGTTGATTTTTAGGTCGTTTTTGAAAACTATGGTATTCATAAATTAATTTTGACCGATGAAAAAGACGAAATTTTTCTTAAACGTAAAATTGTATTATGTATAATCAAACCAAACTTATTAATGTTTGAATCTTTATTTTTTCTACCATAACATTAGTATCATTCCAGGTAGCTATAATAATCTGAAATCTGTTGGAATAAATGTTGCTTCGGTCAGCACCAACTAAGCTATGAGCAGCTGAGAGTGACATGCAAATGTTCATTCTGATGCCTCATTGGGCACCTGTTTGGCAGAATCCTCCAATTTAGAAACACATTCGTTTGTTGTTTTGGAGTTCATTCAGGATCCACCCTCCTCCTAAAACTCCTGCCAAATCACAATAGCTATCATACAATGTTATTTAAATTGAATTCTCCCGACGAACAATCATTTAGATTAACCGGTGTAAAATTTGTTCTAATTTAAGCAAAGAAAATTTAAGATGGATGTCCTTCAAACATAACAATGTTATATTTGTTAAAAAACTTATCATCATTTAAAATATTTATCCAACTCGAATATATGTGCAGAATAATAGATGTTGAATGCGGATAACCACTAAGCAAGCTAGGGGAGCCACTGGACGGCTCTAGTGGAGGAGAACGAGTCTCTATTGCAATTGCAAAAGGCAACGAATTCGTCAACTGGGATGCACATTATTTTTGCAACTAGCTATCTATATGTCCATCCTAGTGGAACTTTGTGTGTATTTTAAAAGTGTCAATTGAAACAGACCTAAAGAGAATCTTCGAATTCCCCAAAAATTACTTGTCCGTATGTTCCTGTTTGTAAGAGCAAATGGCACTTTCAGTCAATTAAGCATCGGCTGCTAATGCCTTGGTTTACATGGCGTCAGGAAAGTACTAATTCAAAGTAATTATGGCTATCATGTTATTGTAGGGAAACCAGGAAATCACTAATTAGTCATTGGTGGCGTGGCAATGACGAAATTTACCAAATTAATACATGATTAGTTTTTGATTTTTTTAAAAACATCCTCTCTCCTCTCTCTCTCTCTCTCCCCTCTCTCTCTCAAATCCCAAAATGTAATAACTTTTTGGCACTAAACTTATCAATCACCCGTTTGTGTCCGAATATTCGAATCTAGTCGGAGAGGTTCAAATTGAGGCAGCTCACGAACTTGGACAGATCGACATAGAAGCGGTCAGAGAAGACCTTACCAACGGTGCTAACACCCTTATGGGTTCGAGAAATTTCTGAGGAGGAAGCAGTCAGAGTGACAATGGAGCAGGCCTAGTCAAAATGCTTAGGGGCACCGCAGTCGTGGTTAGGGATGGCATCGGAGTGGTAGAAGGCCCAAGAGCAATTTCTACCCGACGACAAGGGTGAGTGAGGACTTGAGAAAGTCAAGGAGAGCGCGGCTTCGTGGCGACAGACGGGACAAAGGGGTGGAAGGTGAGCGTGAGGCATACGCATAAGGTTAAGGATAGGCTATTATCTAGTTCGACGGTCTCCGTCGATGGCAGCGAGTCTAACAATGGTTGACAAGCTCGGTCGGAGGGCTCAAGGGAATCTTGATGAGGAGGATGATTAGGGGAGATAGTGTTGAGGAGCTTGGGAGAAGGCTAGTCGAGTTGAGGCGACACTGCGGAGAGGGAGCGGATGGAGGAAGGAGGAGGAGGAGGGGTATGGCTTTTTGCTAGAGGAGCTGCATGGTAGGTTGGGGTATTTGGATTTTGGATACATCGACATATCATATGATAAATTACATGGTGGTCCACATTGAACTTTAACTATGTCGTTCTACACACAAAAAAATGGACTGGAATTCGAGATCGGTCGGTGATAAAAATTAAAATAAGTTGAACCTATTTTATGATTTTAAAACTAAAAAGTTTCTAATTGATGATCAGTAAAATTACAGAGTATATATATATATATTAATATTTTTTTTGAGATTTACAATTGTTTTCGGCTTTTCTTAGGAAGAAGATATTAGTTTTATCCTCCAAGTGATAAAAGATGTTGTTTGTGGATCAAAACCTTTGTTGTTTTGGTCCGTGTAAGTTGGGTTTTCTTGAGGCTTTCTTGCATTATTGTTTAGAATGCTTGCTCTTTAGTGAATCGTTGAATTTTAGTTTCATGTTCATTAGGTAACAGCTTGCTCTCGAATGAACTCTCTTTTGGGTTGGAGTTAAGATAGTGTCTGTAAAATATCAGAGCCCCAATGAGAGTGGACTCTCAAAAAACCTAAAATTTTCTCCACCTGCCATTTCCTTCTCTTCCTCTATCTCCTTTCCTCCACCCTCGACCCCTTTCTTTCTCCTTCTCTCGTCTTTCATCTCCTTCATCCTTCTTCTATTCCTACCAAAATTTTCTCCCAAAGTGGAGTTATTTTCTCTCTTCTGTGAGAGTCTCTTTCTCTCCTCTGTGAGAGTCTCTCTCTCCTCGTGAGAATTTTCTCCCTGGTGGTCCGTCCTCTCGTCGTTGCCCTTTGCCCTTCGTCGTCCGTCGTTGCATGTCGTCGCCTGTCTGTCTTCCCGTTACTGCTTATCTCTCGTCGTTGCCGTCTTTGCCCGCCCTCCCGTGTCCTCCTGTTGTCAACCACAATCTGCCGTCACTGCCCGTCCACAGCCCGTTCCCCGTCGTCTCCTATTGTCTCTAGCCGTCTTATTTTTTAATTGCTTTTGCCGTGTGCTTTAGGTTGCTATTTTTTGTTTTTGTTTGCTGTGTGCTTTAGGTTTGTTTGGTGTGTGGTGCTGCTATTCTGTGTTATTTTTCCATTTAGAACTTCTAGCTATATGGTTTTTACAGGGACACACATGAAAAATTATTCCTTTATTTGGATTAGATTTTCGCAAAATATGGTTTATTGTTCCCATCTATCTGAATGGGTAGTACCATAGTGAAAGGGCTAAACTGTATCCATTGTTTTCCACTCCTTGTAGATGCCGGATGGCTTTTGAATGATTGAAGTCTTAATTCTAAAAAAAAAAAGATAGTGTCGGTAAGATTGGTTATTTTGATAGATTTTATCTAGCTTATTTGAGTTTGATTTTGTTATTATTTCGATATACATTATCTTTGAAGTTATTTCGAAGATTAACACAATTTTCAGTTATATAAAAATATATAGTTAATTCCTCCCAGAATGTCAAATTATTATAAGGGAGAGAGAAGATAAATATTTGTTCCTTTTGTACATGTTCATGAAAATCACGATTTACTTGTTTAACTACACATTGAAAAGTTTGCACCTCCATTGAATAAGAAAATGAAATGTTAGCTACCTGTTAGTCCAAAAAAAATGCATATAAATAATCAGATTTAGCTTTCTCGAGAATTGGTTATTCTTTGTATACATTGTTTATAATTTTTTCCGTTATTTATAATTCAATTCATCTGAAACAAATGACCCTTAATTTATGTATCTGATATTTTTATTCACAGTTGAAATAAGAGTGAAGGTCTAATATAATGAAATTTAGACTATAAGTCCCTCATCATTTCAAGTTATCAAATGCTAATAGTCAATAACCTAATGCCAAAAGCTTGGTATCCAACGACGCATAAAATTTTAAATATTTAAGAAATTCAGAATATTTTTTGAGAACTCTTGCAATATTACGGTATTATCTTAAAAAATAGTTAATATTTATAATTATAATAATTATAAAAGCCCGTGACAAAGACGAACTGTCATCTGAAACCTGTCCGACACCAGACGACAGCCGGAGAGAGAGAGAGAGAGCGCACCAAACTTCTTCTTCTCCTCTCGTCGTCCTTGCCAGAGACAATTGCCGCCTCGGTCAGTGGAGCTAAGCAGAAGTAGCCAACGGCCAGGCCGACCCAATGTCGAAGGTGCTACTTATTTTGTAGTTTTTAAATCGTAAAATAGGTCCAACTTATTTTAATTTTTATTACCGACTAGTCCCGAACTCTGGTCCATAGATTTTTGGGAAAACATTGTCATTTTTATACTCACGTGGAACACTACGCGGAAATAGTTTGGATAAGTTGTTGTTGGAGTGACAATGACTAAATTACCAAATTAGTACATGATTAATTTTTTATTTTTTTAAAACATCTTCCTTTCTCTCTCCCTCTCTCTCTCAAAACCCAAAATCTAATAACTTTTTGGCAATGAACCTATCAGTCACCCGCTTGTACCTGAATATTGGAATCTGGTTGGAGAGGTTTGAATTGAAGTAGTCCACGAACTTGGATAGGTTGACATAGAAGCGGTCGGAGATGACCTTACCATCGATACTGATGTCCATGTGGGTCCGAGAAATTTCTAATGAGGAAGCAGTCAGGGTGACGATAGGGTAGACCTAGTCAAAATGCTTCGGGGCATCGCAGTCGTGGTTGGGAACGACATCAGAGTGGTAGAGGGCATCCTTAATAACACTAACGTCCTTGTTATGCTTGAAAATACTCATGCCCTTTTTGTTCTCGATGGTGCTAATGACCTTGCCTACAACATTGATGCCCTAGTTGTTTTTTATGGTAGAGTACTCGATTAGGGTTTTTGGGTAAAAAAAAGGAGGACAAAAGAGTCGACCCAAAAGCAGTTTCTATTTGATGTCAAGGGTGAGTGAGGACTTGAAGAAGTCAAGGAGAGCATGCCTCAGCTTCCACTCGTCTATCGGCTTAGTGGCGACAGATGGGACAAAGAAGTGGAAGGTGAGTGTGAGGCGCATGCATAAGGTTAAGGATAGGCCATTGTATAGCTCGATGTCTCCGTCAGTGACAGCGAGTCTAACAGTGGTAGGCATGCTCGGTTGGAGGGCGGCTCGAGGCATCCTGATGAGGAGGATGATTAAGGGAGATAGTGTTAAGAAGCTTAGGAAGAGGCTGGCCGAGTTAAGGCCAACACTGCAGAGAAGGAACGGATGGAGAAGAAGGGAGGAGGAGGAGGAACGTGGTTTTCACTAGAGGAGCTGCATGTTAGGTTGGAGTATTTGGATTTTGGATGGAGGAAAAGAAGAGGAGAGAAATTTTTTTAAAATTATTAAAATATTTAGTACTAAAATAAATATTTTACCTTCCACGTCAACATCGACATATCATAGAATAAAATACATGGTAGTCCACGTCATACTTTAAACAATGTCATTTTACACCCAAAAAAATTGATCGAAGTTCGAGATCGATTGGTGATAAATATTAAAATAAGATGAACTTAATTTATAGTTTTGAATCTACTAAGTACCCAAGTGATACTTGGTAAAACCATAAATTACTTACATGTATTTTTTCCAATATTCTTTGCTCATGAGTTGAAGGTGTGACTCATCGAGTTGTTGTTTAATAACAAGATGATAACGCTTAATTACATTTTGTCACATATATATATTCATAATTTTTAGGAGAATTGCAATTGCTTCCGGCTTTTCTTAGGAAGAAAGATACTATTTTTATGTTCCAAAGTGATGAAGTATATTGTTTTTGGATCGAAACCTTTGTTGTTTTGTTCCGTGTAAGTGGGGTTTTCTCGAGGCTTTCTTGCACTATTGTTTAGAATGCTTGCTCTTCAGTGAATCCATGAATTTTAGTTTCATGTTCACTAGGTGACAGCTTGCTCTGGAGTTAAGATAGTGTCAATAACTGTTTATTTTGATAGATTTTATCTAGCTTATTTGAGTTTGACTTTTTAATTATTTGGATATAAATTATATTTGAAGTTATTTCGAAGACTGATAAAATTTTAGTGATATAAAAAATATATAGTTAATTCCTCCTTAGAATGTCAAATTGTTATAAGGGAGAGAGAAGATAAATATTTGTTCCTTTTTTACATGTTCATAAAAATCACGATTTACTTGTGTCTAACTACACATTGAAAAGTTTGCACCTCCATTGAATAAGAAAATGACATGTTAGCTACCATTTAGTCCAAAACAAAGATATATGCATATAAATAATCAGATTTAGTTTTTTCGAGAATTGGTTATTCTTTGTATATATTCTTTATAATTTTTTCGTTATTTATAACTCAATTCATCTGAAACAAATGCACCCTTAATTTATGTATCTGATATCTTATTCACAGTTAAAATAAGAGTGAAAGTCCAATATACTGAAATTTAGACTATAAGTCCCTCATCATTTCAAGTTATCTAATGTTAATAGTCAATAACCTAATGCCAAAAGCTTGGTATCCAACGACACATAAAATTTTAGATATTTAAGAAATTCAGAATATATTTTTTTTAGAACTCTAGCAATATTACGGTATTATCTTAAAAAATAGTTAATATAATAATTATAATAATTCACTAAATAAGAAGGGGAAAAAGCACTCCAAAAAAAACATTGCTTTTCGATCAAATTCATATGAATTTTCAACACCAATTTAATCCAAAATTCACAGGTACTTATTTCTAAAAGCCCGTGGGAAAGACGAACTGTCATCTGAAACCTGTCCGATACCAGACGACAGCCGAAGAGAGAGATAGAGAGAGAGACTCCAAACTTCTTCTTCTCCTCTCGTCGTCCTCGCCGGAGACAATTGCCGGCTCGGTCACCGGAGCTAAGCAGAAGTAGCCGGCGGCCAGGCCGACCCAATGTCGAAGCTGCCACTGGGTTACGAGCCGGTGGTGGGGTCGCTGACCCCAACAAAGAAGAGAGAGTACAGAGTCACCAACCGCTTGCAGGAAGGGAAGAGGCCTCTCTACGCCATCGTTTTCAACTTCATCGATTCTCGCTACTTCAACGTCTTTGCTACCGTCGGCGGCAACCGGGTCTTCTTCTTTTGTCTCTCTCTTTTTCAATTTTTTATTTTTTTTTTGCTGAAGAAGCTAAGGGTCTGTATGTTTCGTGTAAAAAATATTTTATTGGCCAATTTTTTTTTTTTTTTTGGGAAGTTGGTACAAGCGGTAAGAGACTTGGATTTACTCTGACAAAGTATTGTCTTCATGTTCATGGTGTAAAAGAGAGACCATTGCGAGAGAAGTCGTACGATAGTGCTTGGCTCTAAATACATAGATTTAAAAAATGGAAAATATATTTTGGAGTTAGTTTGAATCCGGAAAATATTTTGAGTGTATGAACAAATTTAGTTGTAAAGCTTCAGTCTTTTTGTTTAATTTTGATGTGGGTGACATGTTTTGGAGTTTCTTTGAACTCGGAAAATATTATGAGTAGATGAACAAATTTGATAGTAAAGCTTCAGTCTTTTTGTTGAATAGTGATGTGGGTTTGGTGCAGGTTACAGTTTACCAGTGTATGGAAGGTGGTGTTATAGCTGCATTGCAGTCTTATGTTGATGAAGATGTAAGAATCCTTGCCAAGTTTGGGTCTTTTTTTCTATCTGTTGATTTGATTCTGTCTTTCACTTCTGTGTTTTACTTTCGAAGTGGTTGTGTTTGTTTTGTTTGTTTCTGTACGTATGTGGAGAGTCTGACTTTGAACGGCTTTTCAATGTGATCAGAAGGAGGAGTCTTTCTATACAGTCAGCTGGGCGTGTAACATTGACGGGACCCCGTTTGTGGTTGCTGGAGGAATTAATGGTATTATCCGTGTCATTGATGCTAGTAACGAGAAGGTTCATAAGGTATCATTGCTTGTGTCACGCCACAGCAGATGATAGTTGGTCATACAAACTATAGTAAGCAAAACTGATGTATGGTGGCATTGGGCATTTGCAGAGTTTTGTTGGCCATGGGGACTCGGTAAATGAGATTCGGACTCAACCACTGAAGCCTTCCCTTGTTATTTCTGCAAGCAAAGTATGTGATACATTATCTACAGCTCCGTTTTTGTTTGAATTGATATCTTGCTCTCTAGTCCATGGCTAACTTGTTTGAGAATCGTGCAGGATGAGTCAGTTCGACTTTGGAATGTCCAGACTGGGGTTTGCATTTTGATATTTGCTGGTGCTGGCGGTCACCGCAATGAAGTTTTGAGTGTGGTAAGTTGTAGCAGGAAGAAGCCTTGCATTGCCTTTTATTTGTTTCAGTGGGATAGGGAATTTTTTATGAAGGCTCGCTATGCTATCTTATGGAGTTTCATGTGAAACTAACACCTTTAGTTTCATGTAGGACTTCCATCCTTCAGACATATATCGAATAGCAAGTTGTGGGATGGACAACTCTATTAAAATTTGGTCTATGAAAGGTTAGCTTCTCACTGAATCGCCAAGGATGTGAACAAGCACTCTTTATTTGCCAATATTCGATCATCAAGTATTTGAGAAAAGGTCGTTAGTTTAATTTAGGCGGCTAAACTTGGTGCAGAGTTCTGGCCATATGTAGAGAAATCATTCACATGGACAGATCTTCCATCGAAATTCCCCACAAAATATGTGCAGTTTCCTGTAAGTTGCCTATCTCCGTCCCTGCGCGTGCTTTCTAATTGAAAGAGGGTGCATATGGTTACATTTCGTAAATGGTCTGTAAGGAGAACCTTTTTTCTTTCCAGGTGTTCATGGCTTCAATTCACACAAACTATGTTGATTGCAATAGATGGCTTGGAGATTTTGTGTTGTCCAAGGTTAGTCTTGAAAAGTTGAAAGTTCACCTTTGTCTGCACTTTGGCGAGTGATTTCGGTAGTTCCCTTGAGGATGATATACTCATCTGTTGCCCATTTCAGAGTGTCGACAACGAGATTGTGCTATGGGAGCCAAAAATGAAGGAGCAGTCTCCTGGTGAGGTTAGAGCTTCATCACAAATGATTCTGATCTAGCCTTGTTGACATCGAATTTCACATTCATTTCCGACACCGAAACTCCGTTTTTTTTGTTTCTTGATTTGTATGAATTTCCTTTCACGGATTTGAATGGTAGATCTTCACTTGTTTGAAAGAATGACTGAATTTTCTTGCTCAGGGCACCATTGACATCCTTCAAAAGTATCCAGTCCCAGAATGCGACATATGGTTCATCAAATTTTCTTGTGATTTCCACTATAATTCTGCAGCAATAGGTAACACGTTGCCACGATTAGTCGTACTAGCTAACTGAAAAATATCGTCTTAGAGCGCGTTCAACATTTTAGCTTGTGTAAATTATTTTGTAACAGGGAACAGAGAAGGGAAGATCTATGTCTGGGACTTGCAAAGCAGCCCACCAGCTCTCATTGCCAAGTATTTCCTTGTCCAGATTTCGTAGCATATCCAGCATTAGCAATGGCATCACATGAACCCTAACGATATTTGCCTGTTGAAATCACAGGTTATCTCATGCTCAATCCAAATCTACAATTAGGCAGACAGCGATGTCTTTTGACGGGAGGTAACTTGTCCTGAGCTCTTGATCGGTATCTAACATTTTCGTCATCAATGCATGGTCTTCTTGAAGCACTGATATGGTCATCGCTATTTTCGGTCACAGCACCATCCTTAGCTGCTGCGAAGATGGGACAATTTGGCGGTGGGATGCTCTGCCATCTTCTTAACCATACGTGCACGCACGTGGAAAGCTCATCACATGGCATTCAAGAATCATCTGTCAAAGCACGGACAGCAACATACCAAATGCCAACTCTGTCGCTTAGTCGCGGGGATGAGCCATCATCTACCTACAACTGTTATGCATAGTGCATTATAGACTGAAGGATGTAAATTACAACATTGGTGAAGATTGAGTCTTAGAATGCCACAGCGATCAGCTGATTCGAGAGAAGGGCCGACTGCAAATAGACATTAAATTGATAATCGAAGCTGAAATTTGAGTTCTGCTGTAGATTTTAATGCAACAGTACATGAGATTTTCATCTCTAACGACAATTTGAAAGCTGCTCAAAAGGAATTGAAGATGAAATATAATAGTACGCATAATCCTGTCAGTGTTTCCAGTTCGTGTTCATGTCATGACAACGCAATAGTATCTCCAAAATGTAGGACTATAGGATACAAAACATTTTACAAATGCGCTTTGCGCTGTAACAGAAGGCATTTATATATCGATTATATACAGGAAATAATGGTGTACGTATAAATATCTATTCTCTGCAAAATTTGTTCCACAATGAATTAGATATGACGCTGCAATTGTGCCAATAGAACTTTCAAGCTTTCGAGCTTCTCAGCAAGAATTCTAATGTCACCAGCGTGCTGTAGGGAGGATCCGGAATCACGAAACACAGAGATCAGGGAACTGCATCTCGCCTGCGTATCTAGAATTGCTTCCTCGAGTGATGTGATTGTTGATTCCATTGGAGCTAGGGGACTCCCATTGATCATGTTTGATGACCGGGACAGACCAGGACTTCGTGGACTACCAACCAGACTACGGTTTTCGGGTGTGAAAATCTTGTCAAAGCTTTCAGTTCCTGCAAGTTAGATGTAGATTAGGCTGAAAGAGTTCAATCATGTCTTGGAAAACCAGAAACTGTAAGATAAACAACATTCATAAATGTGCAACAAGTACCTAGGTCTAAACCGATTGTTGTACCTAGCTAATTCTATACTTTATCAAGTTAATAAACTATTTCTCATTTCTAGTACTGGGAATAGACTGTGTGAGTTGAGTTTGTGTGATAAACTAGACTGTCAACTCTAACATAAAGTACAAACCATATATCGCACATCATGTAACCTTGCATGGATACGAGTATTTGAGAAGCATCGATACGAGGATTGTGAAACAAAGAGCTCTTCTAAGCAATTGACCATACCGAGATTGCTGAGTTGGTCCAAGGTTGATCGACCAATTGACTGTTCCAGCTTGAGTAACTTCAACACACCAGCAGTTATGCGACCCATTGCATCAACCTCAGACTTGCACAAGATAGTGAGGTGCTGAAGCTCATTTTTGGTCACAACAGCCTCAATCTACAAAAAGCAACGTTAAAATAGTTTACCCTTGGGAGAAACATCATAATTCAAACATATTTGCAGTCACCACAATGGTCTGCTTACCGGTTGCTTGACTGAGAATTTCACTTTTTCCATAATCCACCTGGTCAGATCATTATCAACATCGTTCTCCATTAAGGCCATTCGTGCTTCAAGATTTATCCCTCCCGATATTGTGATGTCTTCTCTGATCCCAGTTACTGGTGAAGAAATGGCTTTCTGCATCCGAGGCTTCAAGATTTGCAAGCCTTCTACAGCAACCTACAAGAGGCAATTTTTTTATATTGAATGAGAAAACAAGATTCATAATGCGACATATCTTTCAATGTAATAAGCAGATAAACAATAAATTGAAATTCTGAGCTTTCAATATCCACACTATAGCAAACTAGAAGATGGCAACTTGCTTCACCCTATGATATCCTATACTGCCTCGAGTCTTTATTAATAAACAACAATCCTGTAGCTATGATGCATCCAAGTTTGATCTTTCAATTTGTCCAGCAGCTCAGATCCACTACATTAAACTATGTCTTAAACATTCATTTGGAGATACTTTACAATCTATCCGTAGAACCTTTTATGAGCTACCAGGACTTGACTAGTTGGCTAATCACTAATAAAAAAAGAGTGCGTGAAAATGGACAGACAGAGAGAGAGAGAGAGAGAGAGAGAGAGAGAGAGAGAGAGAGAGAGAGAGAGAGAGAAATGGGGGAGATCCGCACAGTTATTGATTCCACAGGATATTTCCCTGCTTCAAGAAGTTTCCTACTCCCATTCAGCTCTTTCTTAGGGCCACTTGCTGCTTTAACAAGAAAACTCTTAAAAGTTGTGTGCCAACTCTTCTCTTCTCTGCCTGTGTCATTAGCATCGTCAAACCACCGCCGTTCAGCAATGTCCTGCGCACCTTCCAGAGCAAATAGCCAGTCTTTCAATTCAATACGTATATCCACCTCGTCTGGAACACCCAAGATAAATCCACCTTCGTCCTCATCTCCTAAGCTGCCATCTGAGAAGAAACTAAAATTAATAATTATGTATGAACAAAATTATGCCAGCGAAAAGAGGAAACCATTTTGGAAACTTTTGCTCTCTACCTTTTCCCAAGTCATCAACAATTAAAGGCGATGTTTTGAATAATTTTGCAATTGGTCCCCTGGATAGTTCTTCTATTCCTTTGGACAGACCAGCACCTGGACCACCATCAGGGCCAAGTACTCCGAATCGATGTAGTAGGTCTTCTGCATAATTCATTCCACCACCAAGACGAACACCAGAAACACAGGCTAAGACACTCAAATTATGGCACTCCTTATCAACTTCACTTAGTGGAATCATATGCTCCAAGCTAATATCTAAAAATGGTATTGCTTGCCCACGGCCATTTGATGAATACTTCTGCACGTTGTGCACCCAGAATACAGCTCTTAGATTAGGGCATCCACTTTCAGTCACCTTGTGTCCATTTTCCACTGGATATAAAGAGGCACCATCTGCATTATCCAAGCTTCCTTCAGTTTCTACAGAACTCACCTCAACACTTTGCCAGTGCAGAGTAGATGACACAGCAATAGCACCGCCGAGGGTTCTGTGGCAAACTTTGACGAGAAGATCTTCACCAAAAAATTGAACAAGGGGCAATTCTTCTGTATCTACGCCAGAAGATTCTAAAAATCTAAGCTGCAGAGCCTTCAACTCCAAACTCACAGCGGTATCACATGGAACCCTCTCTATTAACATACCAGCAGAAATCTCACTTGTCTTAACACCTCTGCTTTTGCTGATGGAAGCGATATTATCACCAACTCTACCGAAGTACGCATAAATATCAAGGACAAAAAATAATTGCTCTACAGAAGTGTTCGACAAAAATTGATGGCATGCCACCCCAACTCTGACAACTCCACCAGGTGGAGGAACAACTGTTAATGCACTCCCATCGGCAGAAACCATTGCAACTTCAATTGAGGCATCCTGGAATTCAAGACATCGCAAAACCCCACTGTCCAATTCCTTGGGACTTGGCATCCTATTTAAAATGCTAGATGGTGTCTCGAGGGACAGAACAAGATGTGACGCTCCAGCAGCCCATTTCTTCTGGCTAGCGTCAATTGGTTGCCCATGCCAAAGAAGGAAGCAAGCAGGATCCTTCTCCAGGTTTAACTGCCGGACTCTTAACAAAGGGGACTCTGAGAAAACCAAATTTTCAATATGAAGCCTTGCTCCACTAAACTGGGCAGGATGGTTCATTATTTCAGATGAAGCACTAAAATTAGCCACATCCAGGGGGATGACAACATCAAGCTCCTTCATGATGAAATTTGTCGAATTCACTGAATAATCTGGCAAGATATCCCCTGGATTCACAGCCATAATTCCATCCGCTAAGAAGGAAGCTATTCTCAAACAAGATTCCTCCTGCAGGTGAAACTAAACCATGCATAAAAGAAAATACCTGTTAGGCTGGGTACAGATACATGAAAAAGGTTATTCAAGGAGATAATTAGTTCACACCATGATAGGCTGGCAGCTAATGACTGTTTCTGATGCAAAAGCGGGTGGCATTGGAGAGGGCTTAATTTGTAGAGAATGGAGGCACATCAATGGAATGCTTGCACTTGATTGCCATTGCTGATCTTCGAGGGGGTAAATCGAGGGACAAAAGTTTTTGGCTGAGAAAGGAGGAGGATAAGAAAAATTATTGGGACTGATTCACATCAAACAAAAGGCATGTCCCTGGCCGCATGGTTGGTTGAAGAGAGTAACAGAACACTAACCAAAGTTAGGAATCTCCACCATATCATCTGCAATTGGCCGCATGGTTGGTTGCACTAAAGCACATGGTGGGCGAGAGAAGATATCCCTGACGCAAACAGTGAGGATATATAATTAGTTTACCACCCAATAATCACAAATTTGGCATCATTTTTACCACTAAACACTTTGCCTACTTAAACATAGTATCCTTATTGTTCGACATAAAAGAATTATTATCAGTTAAATCTACTTCTTGTCAGTCTCTGAAAGCAAATAATGGCATCTGCATAACCATTCTTGTAGGTTCTTCAGTGCCATACTTGCTCAAGGCAAGTCTTGTACAATTAAAAGTTGCTAATGCCATACACAAGAAGAGATTGAAACCTCAATAAAATTCCTCCTATCTTTACACTCGTCAAGTTTTTGGTGGTTTCTCCATCAGAAACTGTTGCCTGAAAACAGTAAACCAGTATAGACAATGATTATCCCGAAAAGATACTATAGAACTAGTCATGTATGTAGGAAAACAATTATAACACTAGAACAAGGGCCTGTGACGCCTTTGGAAAATTAGAACACTAACGTACTAATATCACGCGATGTACAACCTAAGAGCACACAGAATTCCCATGAGAAAGCAAGCTTCAACAGGCTGCCCAAGATGGTGATATAATGACCAGAATGACTAGACACCCATGATGCAAATAAAAAATAAAAAGAGAGTAGAAAGTACCCGTGAAAAGAGGAGGGACTGTATTAAAAGTTCAAGCCGGAACTCTGCAGATAGCTTCAAATAGTCAGCATCTTGTATGATGAACTTGAGGATACTGCATAAGCAGTCTTAATTTTTCTAGATTTTATCATTCAGGATTAAACAACGGTTAAAGATAGAGGGACACATATGAGAGCTTCAAAGCACAAGAAACAATAATATCGATGGCAATCAAACAAGCTTTGAGTTAGCAATGATGGATCAGATGGTACAAATTTCTGATTAAAGCAACAGATAACAAAGCTACTCTCTACCAAAATGCGGACACTGAATATGACGATGGCTATAAAACAATAGGCAGGTGAGGAAAACGAACAAACCAGCATCTCTAATACAGAGAAATATGTGGTCCACAAGAATCGAAACGAGAGATAGTCCTGCAGCTTCTGTGCATTGCTGTGTGTGTGAGAGAGAGAGGGAGGTCAGATCTACTTATGATTAAAAAAAAATGAAAAGATAAAGTTGGAATGAAAAGAGATAATAAGGTGGTTTAAACCTGTTGAGACTTCAGGTCCACATCCCCTCTATTAAGGCATACATATAATCCCGTCAAGAAGCGAAGAAGAGCACGAAGTCCTGCATGGATGTCATAACAGATAAATTACAACCATACTAAAAAATGAAAAATAAAATCATCACAAAGCAGTTAGGGTAGAAAAATTGTCACCAGGTTCACTAAGAGCAGGACAAACTGCCTCTGTTACATGTACTTGAACCTCAAGCCCAAGTGCACTGTTTTGTTCAGTCCTTTTCATTGTGATCTAAAAGAAATAAGGAGTGAGACGATAGAGAGTAGCAGAAATCCCAATAGGACTCGTTAATGCCATTCAAAAACAGAACAAAGAAAGTTTCAAACATCAAGTAAAATTCATTACATAGGCCTCTCCTGCAATCCCTTCAAGAAATCTTTCTCCACCAAAGAATGCTCTCTTTGCACCGTCGTCATCCCTCTGAGACCCCCCTTCCTGGAAACGTGCTATATTGGCATCGGAAAACATGTCAGGGTGCGGCAGAAGATCAATGGACAACGATTCCCACTCGAGTTTCTGTCCACAAGAGTTAGCATGATTAGGCAACAACCCAGAAAATTTACAGAACTAAAACAAGCATCATAGTTTTCGAACGTGGAAGAAAAAACAACTGCAGCACTCTGAACTAAATAATAGGAATTACAGTATTGGTACATTACCTTGAAGACATATATGAAATTCTTGTTACTGGAATAATCGCGTGCTTCTTTAAGATTTACAACCTGATGCAACAATACTGACTCAGGCAATACGCCATCTCAAAATAGCCAAAACATCGACACAAAAGGATACTAACCTGCCAACTTTCATTTGTAGTACACAGCAAAAGATTGCGAATGGTAAGAGATGCTAGTGGTGGTGCCCTAAAAAAAGAATTGAGATGACAACTATAAAAATGGAGAAGCAAGGAGCGTAAATGCTTGAGCTGCAGGAAATGCATTTAAAGATCCCACATAAAAGCATCAAAGACAGAACACTTACCAAGCAGCCCCTCCTTCCCGTCGAGACCCCCCACGCATTTCTAATAGAAGATTGACTGTTGTGACCTGAATAGTCATTCCATCTGCAATCTGGCATAGTGGAAAATTTTAACATCGTTACACCCCTTGCCAAAATTTTGGAAAGAATGAAGAACAACAAAATTTAAGGCTGTAGCCGCACAGTCATTGTGGTCATTTACAAATGCAGTAGGCACCCAAAAGAGAAACGAGAAGAAACAAAAGAACTGACTATAGTTACGCAAAAGATGCTCAAGCAAAAGAACTCTCTATTTCTGATTTGGGTATTAAGATTCAGCAAATCAACAGGCATCAAGGGCGTTTGATAACATTTCCATGAAATGGTAACGATATTTCCACTTTTAAGCGAACAAAAACTATGCCTCACTGGACTGGGGGACCATAAAGTGGCTTACCTTATCAGCAAAACCATAGCCGCCACCTTTACTAGAGGAAGATGTTTGGGGGCTGCAAAGATTCCAGGAGCAACACGAGTTACGGTTTTCCCATATAAGAATAGGGCAAACATCATTCATGCATTCAAGAAAACTGAGTCAGAAAGTACCTACTAGGGCTGCTACTTGCATCGAAGTCAGGATTCTCCTCCAGAACTAAATCAAGCTTATCTATTTGGATCACAATCGGCTCCACTTGTACGTTGCTGACATAGGGAAGCTGTGTAACAAAGGAAAGGGCAAAAAACCAACTCAGACCAAGTATCACCAAGTGAAATAAACATGATAACAAAGCATGGATTCCCTTTGTCTAAATTCCACCACAGCACATGACACTGCCTCTCGAGCATAAGAGGCCAAGGGTCGGTCTCGTGAGAGCAATTGGCCCTGATACCATACAGAAAATTTTCATATCCTACCCAAAACCTTAAGGCAATCAGGAGGTGGATCTTCTACACTTATAAACCAACTCCATACATTTATCACTTCCAATGTGGGATTCTCTCCAACACATACCACCAAAAATGTCAGCCTTCCCCCATCTACCAAGATTCCAGGCAAAATACAAACCACCTCCCAAAACCAAGCAAAAAATCAGCACATTGCAAGACCGATGCAATAAAAATAAACACTCCAGTCTCCACCTCAGCAGATTTCCGACTTTCCCCTCTCCACAAACCTCTACTTTCTAAGAATGCAAATGCTACATTCTCAGCTTGCACATAAACAATGAACATCGCACTCTCGATCTTTCGTTTCGATAGGAAAAAAGAGGTTTCAAGCAAAACAAGAGCACTGACAATGATTTCGAACTTGCCGACTTTGGCCTTAGTAACGCTCAACGCCGGCGGCAACCCCATGCTCGCGTGCAACGCCTTTCCGTTTATATCTGAACCGCAACAAAAAAAACAGTTAGAAACTAAATTGGAGAAGTTGAAAATTAAATAAAAAATTAGAGAAAGAGATAGAGAGAGAGAGAGAGACCTAAATTGGAGAGCTGGAGGGTGCGGCCCTGGAGCTTGAGCTGGTCCCTGGAGAACGACTTGAGCCAGTACTTGAGCGTGTACTCCAGCGCCCGAGCCAGTATCGCCTCCATTTCTTCTTCTTCAGAATTTTTCTTCTCCGGCGAGCTCGAAACCGCCGGCGATGAGAAATCTGAGGAAGTTGGAGGTGACTTTTACTTAACCTGGTGGTTCTTTTCGTCTCCTGAGGTTTGGAATCCGACGAGGTCAAGGAGATGGGAGAGGTGAGGGTGGCACGTGCCTGAAAAAGGCTCCTCACTTGCTTCCAACTTCAATCTATGGGCGGGCGATACCTTCTTAATCATGATTCGAGTTAGAGTTTATAATATTAGAAAATTTTATTAAATTTATATTTTATTCAAATTTATATTATGGTAACATTACGCTACTACATAATTTTTTTTTAGAAAAAATTATGATTTATTAGAATTAAAATATTGTCGAAAGACAAGTATCTTCACCATTCCTTTTTACGGTTAGAATAAGTATTCAAGAGTATAATAAACTTGGGTTTCATTAACAAGATTGTGGGTTTAAGATTGGTGAATACAATTGAGCAACCATTTTTAAATATAAAATTTATATTTTTGGCTTTAGATCTCATCAATTTAAAGAATAAAGGCCGTTTAACCCCTTCTACTTGTAAAAAAGTAATTACCTAAATTACTCTGGATAACATCTTATATTCTACAAAATGGGTCAATTAGAATTAAAAAATTAATTTTTTTAGCAACAAATGAAATTGCATCCTCGTAAGATAAACTCCTAATACTAAATAATTTAACGATAACAAATATGATATAGCATTTTTTTAAAAAATTAAATATAAAAAATTGAAAAAACAAAAATATAAAAAAATCTCAGGATGCATGTTCTTCAACCTCCATCCTTAACCCCACACACGATGACCCTGTCCCGTATTACCTTTTCTCATATCATTGTTAAAAAACTTAATTAAAAGATCAACACAGTTTATTCACCCAAAAAAATGAATATGGTTTAAGAAACTTTACTTATTAAATTATTTTGAGAAAATGCAAGCTGACTATTTTATAAAAAATTATAAAATATTAAACTTTCATTTACTGAACATAAAGAATGGGCATATCAAATTAACAATAAATATATAAATATTATTTTTGTGAACTCCACTCAAAGAAGTTGATTAGTAGGGTAATAAACAAATGATCAGAATTAGTTTTTTTTTTTTTGGGAAATGATCAGAATTAGTAGCAACAAATATAAATACATGCGATGGGACAAAAATGAAAATTTTAAAATGATGAGAATTGAGGTTAAAGATGGTTGTGTGGGACTACAAGGACATTGGATAAAGACAGAAAGAGAGAAATGAGATTTTTATATTTACATATTTTATTTTGAAAAATGTTAAAACATATTCATTAATGTTAAAAAAAATTATTTTTGGAAATTTTAGGTTTATTGGACCTATTTTAGATATAAAGTTATAATTGCCTTTTTTTTTACAAGTAGAGGAGGTTAAATGATCTTTATTCTTAGATTCAATCGATAAATATTCGATTGTATGCACTTTAAAATGGTTATTATGGTATTAGAAGCGCTCCAGCTGTGTCAACTTTTGTTTAGCACTTTTAAGATCAAATTTTGACTATTAAACAGATTATTTTCTAATTTAGCTGCCAAGATTGAACACCAACATTTTGAGAAAAGTAAACTTTTCAAAGTTAGTATCCTTCCATGAAAAGTTAGTGGAACGATCCAATGATCAGTATTTATTCAAAGGCCGTGAATTGTCACATTGATTAATACAAAATTAACATGTTCATTTAAAATGTTAAAAAATTGTAGACTCTTTTTCTTACAATTTTCGGTATGATTCAAAGATTCTATATAATATAAGCTTACGGCGTTATTGGGATTTGTGCCGGATGAGTGGACGGGTGCGGATGAGTTTGATTGTCGGTGCACATGTCTGAGTCATCGATTATATATTATATGGTAATGATTCTCATAATAACCACAAGGGAATGTTGTCCTTTTTTATTTTATTTATTTGTGGGTAGAATGATATTTAAAATTTCAAATAAAAACAAAAATAAGAGTATATGTGCTATAGAAAAAAGTATGGGTATCGTAATTCTTTATCTACCTAATCATGCCACACTCACACATGAATGTTTATGTGGTTTAACAAAATAATCTCCCACTTGTTCGTTTAAATTATCTTCTCATTAGACAGTAAAGTGGAATATTGGCACGGGATCCAAGGCCCTCAGGTTTCAGATTTATAAGGACGTTGTCATCTTTATTTCAACTCTCCCAATAATGTAAACTAAATTCGCCAAAACTTTTTATTACTTGCCAAAAAAATATTTAATCTTTTTAAGGGAAAAATAAATAGGGAAAAGTACAATTTTAGTACCTGTGGTTTCGCACTTTTTGACATATGATCCTGTACTTCAAAAACGACCAAAAAAGTCCTGACGTTAGCTTCGGAGTATCACTTTTAGTCCTCCGAACCTAAATTCGTCCCGAACCTATGGAGACCTAGATCTACGACTTTGATGTTGAGCGTTTGGTGAAATTCGGAAGCGGGTGAGGAGTATTTCTGGAATTCCATAGGTTTGGGACGAATTTAGGATATAATAAATATAATTGAAAAAAAATTTGGAATTTGGGACTAAAATGTAAAAAAACGGGATGAAAAAGAAATTTTCCATAGGTTCGGGACGAATTTAGGTTCGGAGGACTAAAAGTGATACTCCGAAGCTAACGTCAGGACTTTTTTAGTCGTTTTTGAAGTACAGGATCATATGTCAAAAAGCGTGAAACCACAGGTACTAAAATTGTACTTTTCCCAAATAAATATTTAATAGCAAATGTAATAAGAATTGATGGAGATTGAAATCCAAATTGTTGTACTGTATACTTAACATGGTAAAATGAGTATGTATTCTCACTTCGTTATGGTTATTCTTTATAAGTATAATTTTATTGATTGATATATATTAGAATGCCCGCTCATTTTGTTCAGATAACCTTTGTGAATAGTAGGATCTTTCATCGAAGCGATAAAGTAATATTACATTGATTTGATTTTTTTTGATTGTATAATAATTGTAATATATGGTGTTAATCTCGTAGTTTACTGTATTGCTCGTCAAATAACATTTGTGAACTATTATCATGTGGTAGCCAACTAGAATTTTGGATTCCACCAAGAAAAGAAACTTTTGTTTCAGGATTAGGCCCAGTTGACGGCCCATACTGAAACTGTTTCCGTACAAAGACCCAGTCTGCCGCTAAATACCAATATTTTTTAAATTGAACTGGTAGATCAGAATTCTGTAAATATTTTATTTACCAAATCTGTCCGGTTAGATCGCCGGTTAAGTCGAGACATTTTTATATATTAATAACATTAAATATAGTATAATCAATTTAATTTAGTAAAAAAATGAGAATATACTATATAAATTTAAGTATTATCGATATACAATTTTTTAAAACAAAATCACTAAATATTAATATAACAAATCTATAAGTACAAGATATGATATTACAAATATTATTATTTAACATAGTTAAATTTTCTAGAATTAACTAACTCATTATTAAGAATTATAAAAAAGTATAAATTTGTTTTATTCCAAAATTGATTAACATGCTTCGAACGTAGAATTCGAGATTTTGATTATAAATTAAATGAGATAAAATAAAAAAATAGCATCAATTATCTAAGTGAAATGGGTCACCCAAAAATATATGACTGGAAAGTCTGGCTGTCATCCGAATTTTAGGTAGAAACGAGACTGAATTTTGTCTCGTGTATTGTTCTAATCGCCAGTCCGATCGCTATTTTTAAAATATTGTTAAATATATGTCAGTAAATATTAATTAAAAAAATATTATTTTAGTTTAACAAAAATAACAAATTTGAATTTAGTATAGTATTTGGAATTAAATTTGATATCATTGAAATCAATTGTTTTTACTTTTTAGTAATCCAATACAGATGGTCAAGAAGATCAAATCGGACTTAGATAGAGCATTCTTGTATGAAGATTATTGCTGATACCTGAAAATTACAATTCCCCATACGATTTTGGAGGTGTTAGGATAGATAGGATGATCATATTGTTCTATATTGTAGAATATAGTAACATCGGCGTGTTTTTTCTGAACAAATTAGTGTATACACATATATTTATCAAGTGGATGAAATAAAATTTGCAAATTAAAATTTTGGATCACTATTTGTGTGTCCAAACATCTCGACCACACTTCTTTGGTTAATTTTTGTATAAAAGTCAAATAATGTTAAGTCTTATTTAAAGACAAGATAATAAATTTTACTTCTTTACTTAAAAAAAATGTTTAAATGAACCAAAGGAATTATCACATTATGATTATGACTTGGATCAACTGGCACAGAATTGTAAAATGAAGAAATTAGCAAAATAGACACCGCTGCTTTTAGAAAAACTGGAATCTTGGCTAACAAGTCTTGACTTGGGGGCTGCTGACATTCTTGAATTAAAATGAAAAAAGAGCACCCAAATCAGTTGTATCATTGAAACTGATCATCTACAAATTAAGAAACTTGGCAATCAAGTCAATTGTTGCACATAATTTGAATGTTTTTTTAGATAAACAAACCGAAGGGAAAAATCAGAATCTTGGAATTTGTCAATACAACCCCACACCAAAACTAGCTGATAAAATCTCGACATTAAAAAAACACTAATTGATAAAAATGTCAATATGTCGTTGGTTAAAAGGTTTTTAACTAATTATGTTCCGAATTTTTAGGATTTAAATGTATTGACATCGAATAGAGGAGGATTGGAATTACGTAATCCAACTCATACATGTAAAAATATTGAGAAATTATCTTTCCACATTTATAAATAAATTATATTTCCTATGTGTAAAGACATATGAATGAAAGTCATTGATAAAAACTAAAGATTTTATTAGGATTTAAATGTATCGACATCGAATAGAGGAGGATTGGAATTACGTAATCCAACTCATACATGAAAAAATATTGAGAAATTATCTTTCCACATTTATAAATAAATTATATTTCCTATGTGTAAAGACATATGAATGAAAGTTATTGATAAAAACTAAAGATTTTATTAGTCCAAACGAGATAACAGATATTGATTATTATGATTAAGTGCCATCATATTAGAAATACATAAATTAGAAAATAAATTTATATATAATCTTAAATCCTACGACAACTGTTATGTGAAATTTAGCTATGTTATAACAAATCTAATTTTCAACTGATAATTCTTCAACACATTCTTTCGTCAAACTCAATGGAAATAGTTTGTACAGATTTTACTGTCTAACATGTCATAATTATTTTTCGACATTTGTCACGATTTTTAAATGTCTATAATCAATTCAAATTTTAAAATGAAAACTTTACTTATAGATACAGACCTAACAATTTTCTGAGCTTGATATTTTTTGGGGGGGATTGAAGTCTCTTTCTCCAGAAAATAAAATGTGTATTGCAGTGACATAAAAACTTAAATCATATTGGCCCATTAGGATATGACCCCACGACCGGGATATGTCTAAATACCAACGGCACCAGATTCATATGTCAAATACCACCAAATAATAACATTTTAACCTCCTACAATTATTTGTTTCTTCATAAACAATGAACTGCGGCTATAATTCAATCTCTATGTAAATGGATTTTTCCATCCAGCATATCATAGCCGTCCAATTCTCTAGCTCTGATATTTTTTTTTCCCAAAGCTACCACTGATTATTAAAGAAACAATAATTCGGAACAATTTGAACCGATAAAATATTTAATTAATAAACTCTCCAACATATATTTAATTTGTGCATTCCCAAAAATTGAACATCCATATTTTATGATTAAATTATAATAACTCTTTTACGGTCCAAGTATTTGTTGGATTTTGATAACCAACTTAACGTGACGCATTATATAATGTAATTGAACGCAATATTGCCAAGTTAAACAATCCCGTCATTTTACCGAATTATCAACTTCTAAATACAAGGAAATTCAAAAATCATAATGATAAGATTGCGTCGCAAGAAACGAATCACTGTATTCCCGCATGAACCATTAATGAACATTAAACCATATTATATCATAACTAATATCACATCCAAAAGTTAATCCATATCTCCCGCCATAAATTTACATAATGATGACATTATGACAATATTTAAAGTCATATTTTCTACAAATATTTCAAATTCGAGTTCAAAATCTACAATTAAATAATGATATTTAACTTTATACATATGGATTTGGTCCCAAAAAAACTCATTTAAGTACTATATTAAATAACCTATTTGATAGATCATTTATCATAATAATTTTTATTCGGGATAGTCCCGACAAATACTTTATCTTAACCCAAACATATCATTTTTATCATAATCGAATAAACTATTTTAACGAATATAAATCCGACTCATCTATATATGCGTTGTACACGGACAGAGACAGACAACTCAGCAAAACGTGGTAAAGAGCAAAAACAAAAAGAGAAATAAAACAAAGACAAGCGTAAACGGTGACTCTTTTCTATTTCTATTTCTATTTCTTTTTTTTTCTTTTTCTTTCTTCTTCTTCTTCGCCCCCACTTCTCCTATTTTCTCTTCTCTCTAATTCCACTTTTTAATTATTATTATTATAATATTATAATTTCCACCCCCTCTTTTCTCTCTGAAGCACGGAAGCTTCGGAAAAATAAATATACCTCCTCCTCCTCCTTCCCTTCTTCGTTATCCACGTCTCTCTCTCTCTCTCTCTCTCTCTCTCTCTCTCTCTCCTCTTTCTATCTCTAAAAAAAAATGATTATTCGCGTAGAGTGGTTTGTGATTTGTATATAAGACCCAGCTGATTGTAAAGTTCTTTTCTTTTTTTAATTTCTAATTTATTTTTATATAATTTCCCTTAATTTTGTGTGGGTTTAGATTTAGAAACTCTTAAATTCTAATTCTCTGCTTTCAATTGGGTTTTGGTGCCTTGTGTTTTTTTTAAGATGATTGCCCAAACCCATTTGTGATCAAATTTAAATTTTTTTTATATATATATAAAAAAACTGATCTTTGTAGCGGAAATAGTGAAAACCCTATTTTAAAAAAAATTGATCTTTGAAGGGTTTCTCCGGAAAAGCCTTGAGCTTTGGAAGGGGGGAGAAGTTGTTGGGTTGTTGTTAGAACTTTGAAGCTCTGAATATCCAAGGAGAAGAAGGAGTTGGTTTGCTTGGTGGGATGCTTTTCGGGTGATTGGTTGGTTATATGTGCTGAATTGTTTGGGAGGAAAGGGAGGTATCAAATGAGGAATGGTACAGGTGATGAGAAGCAGCTAAAGAATGGGCGCGGAGGTTCCAGTAATAAGCTTTATGGGCTGTTCCGGATCGTGTCGTCGGGTGCTTCCACAGTTGCCAGGTCGGCCGCCAACGCTGTGGCTCAGTCCCTGGCGGATAGGAGTGATGGTGGCGGTGTCCCTGGTCATGATCAGGTGAGAGAAACAATGATGAAATACTTTACTTTAGATGCTCTTTGTGGTTTTTGGGTTTGTAGTGTTAAGATTCCATGGTTAGGTTTCTTTGAGGTTGTTAGAATCGAGCATCGGTGAGCTGGCTTTAAAAGTCCAAGTATGGTCTCAAAATATTGGATGTTTGGTTTAGAAGGCAAATGCAGATGGTTAGAACACGTGATTAGATTTTTGCTATGTTAATGCTTGTTTGGAGCTGCGCATGAGTTTCGTAGCTCTAGGTATGGAGGTAGTGTAAGAACTAGCTGGTGATTTTCCACTCATAGCAAGTCTTGCAATTTTTGTAGGAAAGGTATATAATAGCAATAAGGGTGTTAGTTCCTAATCGTTTGGTTTTGGATTACATCTAAGAATTCAGTAGATTAGTGGAAGCATAGAGTTGAATTTGAGGTGCTTAGATAATGCTGAGGGGAAGTCATTGCTTGAGTCACCATTAATGTTCTTGCAATCGAAAGCACGAAAACACAGATGAATTATTTAGCAACGGTTGTGGTATATCATTGGTTTAGCTATTGATGGTAGGCATATGAATTTGTTATAGGGATGAGATGCAGATGCATAGTTGTGGTGGCATGCGAGCCTGAATATTGTGAAGAATCAATACTTGGTGTTGATGTTAGTGAAATTGAAAGGATTTTTCTCTTGCCACGACTTCTGTCTTGTCATATTTTTGCATGCTGCAGTGGAGCCTTCTTAAGAAAAATGAGCCTTCACAAATAACTGAGAGCGAGAATGGTTGAGAGTTATTTTCTGAAGGAAAGTTGAGAAATTTTGGGGTTGTGTTCTCTTACGGATGGCTATTGCATAATCTAAGTCCGCTGTTTTTGGCAGTATTAGAATGAATCATTACATGTAGTTGTTTTGTTAAGAAGAGTTGACTACTCATTCTGAGCCTTCTGTACGAAGTTTATTATGCAGTGTTGATCAAGGTCTGTCGACAGAATGCATCAAGACATGGAAACAAGTTATTGTAGCCAAAATGTTTTGCCCGGTTTTTTGACGACCGTGTCTGATGGGATTTGTATTCAACGTTGCATAATTTGTCAAACTAATGAGACTGTCCATATATTGTTTACTTTGCGATCCGGAAAGTGCATAGATACCACCTGGCTTTGCTAAAGCAGGATTGATGGTCCAATGGCTTAAGTTGTTTATTTGCAATTTCAGGTCCTTTGGGCTGGATTTGACAAGTTAGAGAGGGAGAATAATGTCCTCCGTCAAGTTCTGCTGTTAGGTTACCGGTCTGGTTTTCAAGTTTGGGATGTTGAAGAAGGGGATAATGTTTGTGCCCTTGTCTCTAGACACGACGGTCCTGCTTCATTCTTACAGATGCTTCCAAAACCAATACCAGCAAACAAACTGGGAGACAAGTTCTCTGAAAGCCGACCCCTACTGGTCGTTTGTGCTGACGGGACATATTCCAGAACTAATACTCACGATGGATTAGCTGTCGCACCAAATGGGAATATCAACCAAGAGTCGGGTAATGGCTGTTCCGTGCCAACTGTTGTCCAGTTTTACTCATTGACATCTCAGTCATATGTACATATGCTGAAGTTCAGATCAATCATTTATTCTGTGAGGTGCAGTTCCCGAATTATTGCTATTTCTCTGGCGGCTCAGGTTAGTCTGCTCTTACTGAAATTCTTTGGTTTACTTTTGCTATCTGCTAGTTTACTGAATGAGGACCATTGTCCTGCAGATACACTGTTTTGATGCCGCAACTTTAGAGAGAGATTATACTATTCTTACAAACCCTATAGTCATGGGTACGCCTGGTTCCGGAGGTGTGGGCTATGGGCCCCTTGCAGTTGGTCCTAGATGTTTGGCTTATAGCGGAAGTCCTGTTCTGGAACCGAATCCCGCAAGAGTAACTCCACAGCACCTTACAACTTCAGCTAGCTTTTCTTCTAATGGGAGTATGGTTGCACACTATGCAAAAGAATCAAGCAAGCAACTTGCTGCTGGTATTGTGACCCTCGGAGACATGGGATATAAGAAGCTAACGAGATATTGCTCAGAGCTTTTACCCGAGTCTCAATTCCCTGCAAGTCCTGGCTGGAAACCTAATGGAACAGCTAATGGGCATTCCCCAGATTTAGATAACATTGGAATGGTATGTACCACCCCTAAACCATTTTTTAGGTTGAAGGACATTTTCATTTTGGACTCTCATCTGAATTGCCCTTTTTTAGGTGGTTGTTCGAGATATTGTCAATAAACATGTTGTTGCCCAGTTCCGAGCTCACAAGAGTCCTATCTCAGCATTGTGCTTTGATCCCAGCGGAACCCTTTTAGTCACCGCCTCAATTCAGGGTCATAACATAAACGTGTTCAAAATTTTTCCTGGAAGCTCATCTACTGGCGATGCCGGTGTCTCGTACGCCCACCTTTACAGGCTTCAGCGGGGACTGACAAATGCAGTAAGTGGCAAACTCTGGTATTTGTAACTCTAATTCGACTTGTACCTTTTGCAGTTGTCAGAGATGGCATTTCTTTCTTTGAAATCAGGTTATACAGGACATCAGCTTTAGTGATGATAGTCACTGGATCATGATAAGTTCTTCGAGAGGGACTGGCCATTTGTTTGCCATCAATCCCTTGGGAGGGACCATTTGTTTTCAATCTCATGATTTGAGCACTTCTGCTAAAGGAGGCTCACAAGTGCTTGGTGCACAAAGTATTTGTGCATCTGGTCCCCCGATTACGCTCTCTGTCGTCAGCAGAATAAGAAACGGGAATAGTGGTTGGAGAGGAACTGTTACCAGTGCTGCGGCCGCTGCGGCTGGCAGGTTCATTTCCGTCTCAGGGGCTTTTGCTTGTTCTTTTCACAATTGCAAGGGAACTTTTGAACCGTACGTGACTGGCATGTCGTTAAGGTCAAAATATCATCTCTTAGTCTTTTCTCCCTCGGGTTCTATGGTACAGTACCAATTGCGATTATGGCCTGGCATAGATTCTACCGCTCTCGGGTCTGGCTTAAGCACGGGTTTTGAATTGGAGTCAGAAGCTAATGGAAAACTGGCGGTTGAGGCTATCCAAAAATGGAATATATGTCAGAAACAGAATCGTAGAGATCGAGAAGATAACACTGACATCTATGGTGAGAACGGGCCTGTCGAAAGCAACAAGATATACCCTGAAGGAATGGGAAGGCTCGAGGGAGTTTTTACTGAAGATGGGAGTTCGGTAATGAAACAGAAGATCAGCCCCGAAGAAAATCACCACTTGTATATCTCAGAGGCTGAGCTGCAGATGCACGGAGCTATTAACCCGTTATGGTCAAAACGAGAGGTATATTTAATTGATTTGTTCATTCAATCGGTTTAGTGATATCCGTGTTAACATTTCTTCGATTCGTTGGCGTCTTTTTAGATCTCCTTCCAAAGTATGGGGGCTGAATGTATAAATGTGGACGAGGTAAGTCTGATGCAAGGGGAGTTCGAGATTGAAAGAATTCCGACACGTGCACTTGAAGCAAGGTCGAAGGGATTGATTCCAGTTTTTGACCATCTTCAGGCACCAAAATTTCAACTCTCCAGGTTCGATAATCTAGCCCCTCTGAAACTTTAACCTTCCAACATGCAAGTGATCACAAGTTGCCTCCGATTTCCTTACAGTTATCCGAACGGACACTACCAACGCCAGAGGTCTAGCCTTTCCGACAGCGGCAGGATTTCTCGCAGAGGCAGTTCTGCTTCTCTTGACTCCACGAGCGACCGCGTGCCTGCTGCTGAGCTGTGCAACGGGGTC
>SOPF01027112.1:3601-44967 GCA_012979155.1 Hypericum perforatum | reverse complement strand
AGAGAGAGAGAGAGAGAGAGAGAGAGAGAGAGAGAGAGAGAGAGAGACCCATCAAAAAAGTTGAAAACGTTGGGAGGGGAGGAGAGCTTAAACCAAGCTGGCTGCACAGTGATTGAGGAGAAAAATAACAAAAAGGAGCAAAAAAAAAGAGTGAATTGTTTGCTTTTTGTTACTATTATTATTTTATTAATATAATTGCTTTTCTCTTGACAAATAAAAAGGAACTTGCTTGATTGCTCTTTGTTTCTTTTGAAGGGTTTAGCTTCAGTGTGCTTTGATTCTCTCTCTCTCTCTCTCTCTCTCTCTCTCTCTCAGCCCAGATTAAAGTTGGAGTCTTTACGTTTAAAGATTGCTGTTTTGAAGTGAAAAGAGCTGGCCTTTAGTTGAAATGGGTGATCGGCGACCAGTGAAGACGACGACGGCTCATCCCCAATCCAGTCTCCAGTAGAAAAACGACAGCTTGTACGAGGCAGCTGCGAGGAGGGAAGCAATGTTTCATGACTTTTTGGGTGCCAAAGCTCCTCCCGGAACGACAGATTCTCCTGTCGTTTTGGGCCACAATGGTGGCGGCGGAGGCGGCGTTGATGCTTCCCCGTCGGCCTCGGCCTCGCTTGGCGGGGCATCTTCTGGCGGCGGCCGTCCACCTATCTCCACCACCTCCGATCTTGGCTCTTCCGGTAAGCAAGCATCGGACCTCAAAGCACCAATCTTTATAGTTACCCTTTCAGTTAAAGTTGTAATCTTTAGATTCAAAACTATTTTTAGATTATAGCTTTTTTAATTTGTTTTTTTATGTTGATTGATTCTTTATTGAGCATGTCATGTAGGAACATTTAAGTTGTTTCTTTTTGGTGTTTCTCTCAGTTTTGGTCCATAGGCAGTGTAATAATGACACTCCAAGTTGGGTTACTTAACTTGTGAAGAGCTGATGATGTGTTGTTTGTGTAGGGTTGGTTTTTGAATGTGTCGTGTGTGTCTGAAATGGGAAAACTAAGGTAGTTGTGGGTTGTGGGTGGTTGGTTGTCTTTTGGTATTGGTTATAAGTTAATTTCTTATGGGAGTGTCATTAATGGGTTTGGTAGCTTTTGTAGCTTTCCCATACTTGCTCCAATTATCTCCTGCTTTCCTCTGGTCGGTTGAGATTGCAAAGACTTTTTTAGGTTTTGAGAGTTAAAACACTGCCGGATCTTATTTAATGAGTGGGTCGGGACTTTTTTTTACATTCGTTAAGCTTCAACCAAAATTTACTTAAAACGAATCCAAGTCCCTCCTATTGTTAGTTTGCAATGACTTTGGGACTTCATTATTATGGGGCCTTCTTTGATCATTACCTGTACCTTACTTGCTCCGGCCAACAGCTTTTTTGCCATAAACTATATTTGCTTTTTATCTTTACCTGACGTTGGTTCCACCTGAAAGGCTGAAGATACCAACTATCTGGCAGTTCCCGCTTTGGTTCTTTCTTTTTGGAATTTCATATTTGTATTGAGAGCTTACTAGAAACTAGTTTGGTTTCTAGTCTTTGAAATGCAGCTGCATTAAACTTCGGCAGGGAGAGTTTTGCCGCCGTTTATAGTCCCGCACTCGAGCATTGATTAGTTGCAACTGATAATGTTGAATATGTTGGCTATCCTAGAAAGGCAGCATGGCAATCATCTAGAGGGGATCCCTTATTATGGTCCGCGGGGCGATCTTTCTGCTCTTGAAATAAGCAACAGAATAGCGGGGAGCAAGCGCAGCAATTCAGATTCGGCTTTCACTGCATCTACTCGGGATGGAATCACAAGGATGAAGCATCATGATTCCCTTGAGAGCTTGCACTTGATGAAGGTATACGTATACACTGGAGTCATTTCTTAGTTATTTGCTTCACACTTTGCTTTAAGTTCGGTTGACTTCATTACGACTCCAGATGCTCAAACATGGAGGTAGTGGAGAGCGGTCTAGAAGGTCCAACGACGACGATGGATACTACGGTGTGCAGCCGATGAGGCCAGCTTCCGGGACCCTCATATTGCATCCTTCAGCTGGCAGTAGACATGACACGAATGCCACCAAATGGGACCGGTCCATTCCTATGGGAGGTTCTATGCAGTATGCTCCTCGCGGAAATCAGTTTGTCCCTTTTACTCAACAAATTGCTGCAAACAAGTTTAAAGACACAAATGCCGGTCCGTCACTTATGTCTCAAGCAGCTGCGGACGAAGGTTCAAGGACCGGGATGAAGGGCCCGGGTATTTTGAGTTCAATTACTGCAGCTGATAAAAACGCATCTGCAATGATTCCAAGTAGCAGCAAACCTATGAGTGGAACTCGTACTGCTGAGCCAGAAATTTCAACCCCCTCAAGGTAGCATCATCTAATTTTGGTCTTCTCTTTGTTCTCGTTTAGCAGATGGTTTGATGCCATAATATAAAACTGCGCAGTCAGCCAAGTTTAGCAACCGCGAGCCGTCAGATGACTATATTCTACGGTGGCCAAGCTCATGTCTTTGACGATGTCCACCCGAACAAGGTTCGACGCTTCATCTTCTTCCATATGCACATTCAACTCAATGCGATTTCTACTGCGTTGTACATGAAAGGCTAATGTTGTTCATGCGTGTTGCTACACTAAGCAATTACACTAGTCATTCCTGTTGGCAAACGACCGTGTTCATTAAAACTTCCATCTTTATCCAATTAGCATTAAAAAGTTATGTTCTTTTTTCCCCTTCAGCATCTTCCTTTTGCCCACTTTATCTGCCACAACTTTTGTCAAACGTGGGAGCTCTACTTGTACAATGTTTGAATTCTTCGTGCCTTTTTATATAAAGAATCTGATATTCCGAGTCCAACATTGTCGGACCTATATTAGAGGTGACTCTTCCGATGATATTTTTTTACATTGTGAGACCCAAACACAAAGCCTTCTTAAGTAAAATCCAAGTCGGTCTAATTCTGCATGGCTTTAACACCATGGAGATAACACTCCAATATATCTGTTGTGGACCCTGCAGCTCCTATGCCCACCACTTCCTGTTTCTGAATTCTCATACACTTTTACATCATTATGGATGACTAGCCACCTATCTACTGCCATAAAAGTCGAGCCTTTCTTCTCTTTTAACAACATCGACAACCGCGCATTAGCTTTTGATTTGTGCCATTAGCTTCCCTGCCTATGTCATGCAACCTTTTTTCCCTGTGAATCTCAATGCTTTCAGGCGGATGTTATCATGGCATTGGCCGGATCGAACGGAGGGTCATGGTCGACGACGTACTCGACTAAACCGATGGCCAGGTCCAACAGCGACGTGCAGATGGCAGCCGGAGACTACGAACCCGGAGTAGCGGCCGCTAGCCCCCAGCTTCAACGGGAACTTCGCGGCAGGCTATCAATTGTCGGCAATGCTTCCCAGGGAATCAGCTCCTCCCATCATATAGGTAAGTAGTTTGAAATTTTCTGCTCGATTATAAACAAGTTGCAAATATAACTACAGCTGTTATTTGCTCTTTTTTGGTATAGCTAAAGACACGATGAATGTGGTCAAGGCAGGAGACTTCAGCTTTGAGGACAAAAGAAGAGATCAGCTTTGAGATGAAAGAGCCTAAATAGAAAACCGAGTTCCTAATTGTATTAGCATTTATTTATGCTTCTTTTTATCCTACATTTCTGTCTCTTTTGATCCTTTTTGTACTCCCCTTTTTTCGTAATCTTTGAAGCTAAATTAGAGGGAAAATTTGAGGCTTCCATGGTTGCACAAGACTTCATGTAGCTCCTCTGTTCAAGGCTACTTTATCTACCTGAGAGGGAAAATCAATGCGCATCAAATAGCTGCCGGATGTGAAGGCAGTAGCATCGCTTTGTTTACTCCCTCGAAGTCTTGTTCTTTGAGCATTGTTCCTAATAAGTTGCAGGTAAAGTAATTAAGTTAATCCAAGTAGGCCAGAAGTGAAAGATTAATAGTTCAACAGTGTGTCGTGTAATTCTTGCTGGAAGTAAAGGTTAACGAAGAGAGCAACGTGAGGCTACCCGAAAATCTTTTAAGAGGGAATAGCACCGCCTTTGCTCCGCCATTGCTGTTGAATATCTCTTCTTCAGAGCATCACATACTTTCTGCTCTTCCTGAAGCCCTGCAGTCACCTTTTGTAGCTTCTGCACGATAAAAATGGCAGGAGATTATCAAAAGAACTAAGATAACGAGGGAATGCAAAGAATTATTGTGAACAAAGGTGCTCGATACATAGTGTTTTCCTGAAAAAAGGCTACAACTTTCTTGCGGAAGACGATGCCAATGGCAGAAGTTTCAAATCTAATCTGCGTGGTACACCAGCATGCGGTCTTCGATTTTCTAGATATTAAACCCAATTAAACCCACCAAAAGCCGATTTTAACCAGAACTCCAGGATATTAAGATATCAGATTGCAAACTGCTAGAATTTCATGATTCATGCATCAAATTAAATGAGTGCAAATGGGGTTGCTTTGGAGAGAGCAATGCCTTGTCCAACATTGGTTGCACTCCAACCTGTCTCGAGTCACCTAAACATCCATCTATATTGACTCTCTCAAGAAAAAAAAAAGAATCCAAGACTTTTGAAAGAATGAAAACAAGAAATTGTAGATATTTGAAAAAGTTTCTCAAATTGGCCCCTGGCTCAGTGAGGTAAGTGTTATATTAATAGGTCAGTGAAATCACCTGTTGGCTGATCTTCACAATTCCTTCCATGGAAGCAATTAGCTTCATGCGCCCCTCAGCACTTACAATGGCATTCTGGAACTGTACAAAAGTTGATTTCCGACGGAATCAGCATGGTGGAAAAGATTCAAATAAGTCATGAAAAGCCAGAAATCTGGAAAACCCTCTCAGAGACAATGCCAGCTTGCTTGTTCTGTAGCACATGACGACAGTCAAATTCGATAAATCACACGGCAATGGAAGACAACCAGAATGAGACCCATCATTTGAATGAACAGAAAATCAAACTATAAGCAGCCATCAATTTGACTTCTTCAGCTTGGAACTTCTGGAGAAGTATACCACAAGCCTGGACGGTCAGCTCATAAATACACCGAAGAAATCACACAGAGCACAAGATTGCAGGCAAGTACACAGAAGAGTCAAGGAACCATGCTAGAGCTAATCAGTTTGACAATTTGAGTAGAACCTGTGAACTTATCGAGTTCATCAAGGAGGTTTCCTTCAGCATCCACTCTTTTATCTCCAAAAGCGCATTGTAGGTGTCATAACATTTCCTAGTCTGTTGGTGTTTCTCCTGCTTGCCAGTAAAAAAGTCAGAAAAAACAGGCAATCAGGAAAAACAGAGGAAAAGTAAAAAAAATATGAAATAGCAAACAATCTGTTCCAAGAATCACAAACCTGAATATGCGCATTGAGTTCAGAAAATCGCCACTCATACCTGAAAAGAAACCCACACTGTCAATTAACGAAACATCGAAACTAGAAGTAGCATGCACGACATGAAGTGTAACATACTGAATAAGCTCCGCCTCTGTTGGAACCTCATCAACCCGTCGCTTCAAGGCCAACACCGTCCTTAGTCTACCCGCCAATTCCTACCAAAACAACATGCATTACTCCTCTATCATCACCACTAAACTCTTTTCTCTTCTGAATTTACCTTCTTAGCCAGATCGAGCTTCTTCACCGACCAGTCCACCAGACGATCAAGATCCTCGAGAAGACTCTCCTCGCTGATGCCGAACCCTAGCCTCTCCTCCAACTCGTTCACCTCAGCTTCCAGCTCCACGCGCCTGGCATCGTAAATAGCCCGCAGCTCCGCCTCCTGATTCTCCAACGTCTACACGAATCTTCCAATAACAACCAAGAGCCAAATCATAATTTACACGTCATCGTCGCAATTAAAAAAAACAAATTGAAAAAAAAAGGAAATCGCGTCAGATTCAGACACCTTCAGGGACCGGAGACGAGGCACTAGATCAGTCAACGAGGAATCCCCGATCCGATCCCGTAGCTTGGATATCTCGCCACTAAGCTCCGCTTCTCGACGAGCCTGTTCGGCTAGATTGGCTTCTAATGATGCGATCGACTCCGGATTCTCAGGTCGTCGGAGGCCGGGGTCGCCTCGTGATTCGCGTGGGGACCACATCGGGGATGGCGCGTGTTCGCGGGGTTTTTGTTTCGCGGATGACGCCGTCGGATAGGAACGGTATTTATCACGTGGGCTTCCAGATGTAGGGCCTCCGCCGACACTAACATTTTCTTATGGGTCTGTGTACTTACGACGGCCCAATAAGAATGCGACCCAAGGACTTGCGAACGTGATAAAATTGGTCCAACTTAATAAATAATACGGTTTCTTGACTAGTTGTTTTAGCTGTACTCGTAAGAATAATGATTTATATAGAGCGGAATCTTTTTATTTTTTGGGTGACAAGTGCAGAAGCCGTAACCAATATATAGATCAGCAACTATTCAATAGGAAGCACATAATACATATGTTATCAATCGCATAGGAGAAAATGTCATGCACAATCATACACAGAGAAGTCATTGTACAGTAACGAACCATCTTCTGCATAGTGAAGGTAAAAATAGCAGTTGCTGCAGAAGTAGCAGGGGCTGAATTTCGCCCACTTGTCATTAACTGTCACATTAGTAGCTGTGCAAATCCCACAAACGCTGCATTTCTGGACGCGAGATTTTTTACGGAAACCTATCGGATAGGCTGCTCGGTTTTGTTCATCTTCTGGATGGATCATTCTCATGTCTCTAAACACGATCGTATGCTTACAATCTCCCTGATGACAGTAGAGATATCCAGCACCAAGACGAAGTTTGAGGTCGGAAAACCTCGTCTTATGCATATAGGCTTGTCTAAATTGAGGCAACTGTGAAGTCATAGCATCACCAACCACTTCTTTCTGTTTTTCCCTCAACTCACCACTAATAATCGATTCCCACTTTTTCTGAGCATCGTCCTTGGAATGTTCAAGCCAATCAAATATTGTTTCACTATAATCTATAGCGGTTGAATTCCGTAGATCATTGTAAAATACATCCTCTACGAGGAAGTATCCCGAAGGATCATCCTGATCAGCATTTTTCATTTTCTTGTCTGTTGAGCAATTAATCATGTCCCTCATTTCGGTCAAGAGTTGACATCCTAAAACCAGCAACTCTTGGGTCTTCTCTCTGCCACGTTTATGTTTGGTGTCATAAATCTCAACACAGAGAACAATCTCCGAAGGCCGCAAAGCCGAATGTTCGTTGACCTCCAAGGACTTGATTGGCTTCTTCAAGGAATCTGCAGACATCAACGATTTGATCCTTTCTGATGGAACTGCTCTTTCATGCTTCTTTGAACTTAGTCTAGCTTCTTGTCTATCTTGATCCTGCTTATTTTTCAGCTTCACCAAATTATCTACTCTTGCATCCTCTGAATCTTCCGAACACAAGCTCGGGTTGCTATGATCAGTCCGTTGTCTTTTCCGCGTCTCCTCTACTACATTCCCCTTTTCCTTGAATGCCTCCTCCTTCAAGGCCGTATCAACCAACTCCGCATTGGTGAACACTTTAAGATCATCCACTGATAGGTCTTCGGAGTGACAGAGTTGAGGAGAACCCGAGGGCAGTTCCACCTTCAAGTCCTCAAGAGCGTGAAGAAGAAGGTTCTGGAAGGTGGGAGGGTGGGCGAGCGGGCCCACCAAGCTGGGGAAGAAAATGGGGCCCCCGCGCGCTGTTGATGTCTTCTCCGACGGACGATCTCCGTCATCGGCAGTGGTCATGCTTTTAATCGAACAGGTGGTGGTCGTCGACCATCAAGAGCCGTCTAACCTTCGAGGCTAGCGGTTTTCTCCTATAATTTTTTTCCCTAACAAGCAAAATATTGGTATATAGGCAGGCTCTGGCCTTATTGATGTGTTTTTTTTTTCTCTTGTAAATTTTTTCATTAAATTTTAACTTAAGAAAATTTTATTGAGGTTGGCGGTTGCAATTATGATTGAGAGAATTTCATATTATATAGATATATTAAGCCATCACAATGATAAACTATAGGGACTTTCGGTTATGATTCTGAATTGTAGATAGGATGTTTGTTTATGAATCAACTGTTTTATATTTATATATAGGTTTGCCAATACATTTCAAAAAAAATTAATAAATAATATTGAACTCAAATATTTTGAAAATAGTAATAATAAATATTATCGTTTAGTTTTATCATATGATGAGACGATTTCGATTTCGATTATTCCAGACATCTTATTATATGATGGCTTAAAAAATCATGCATTGCGCTTGCCTATGTCAAAGAATAGACCAAGTGAGAGCCCTCTCAACAAAGTTCAAAAATCGAAAAGCAATTGAAACATGAAACAATTGATTAAAGGACAAATAAACTTTGATTAACGATAATGGATTCAAATATCAAATGATTTCGACCAATGATGTTGGGCGAAAAAAGGATTTGAACAAAGAAGACAAGGGTCCACAAGTTATCAATGGTCGTCATTCCAACAAGATACAACAACATGAGTGAGAGGTTAGCCTGGAGCTGTGTGTATAAAATGGGGCAGAGGACCAACTAAACCTAGCTACTTTGATCATGAACAAAATGGAATCCCTTTGGAGAAACTTTCTCACTCTTCCTCTGATCACTTCCATAGTTTGACATACTTATCGTGGCTGGCGGATGCAACCAGCCCCGTCGTGGGCGATACAGCCAGCCCGGCGATGAGTCCGTCGTGGGCCGGCAGCGTGATCGTCTTGTTCTCGTTCATGTTCCAAAGCTCCAGAGACTGAAAAGTATATCACACAAAGTCACAGCTTCAGAAACAAAAGAAATAGCGGTAAAACAGAAAAGAGCCCCCCTCCAGATACGGCTGGTGCGAAGGATAAGTGTTACTCGCCTGGTAACAGCCAACTACTAGAAGAGATGCGAATGTAGGATGGAAAACGCAAGAGTGGAATTTGTTGCCGTTGCAACTCAATTCGTGCACGCATTTTCCCTCGCCCCCCGATCCAAGGTTCCATACTCGGACACTGTCTTCACTGACAGATGCCAGATACTCGCCCGAAGGGTCCCAACACACAGAATGTATGGGCTTGGTGTGTCCCTGAAGTTGGAAAGACCAGGAATTTGTATTTGAAACTCTGTCAAATCACCCTATAGCCGTAAATAAACATGTGACGTGGGAAGATTATTTTGAACCAATGAAGACAACACCTGTAAGGAATGTCGACAGGCCTGTGTTTCAACATCCAGTATAGATACGACATTTTCAGCTGCAGCTGCAAGATACCTCCCTTGGCGAGGCTGAAACCGCATCTGCACCATACCACCCTATCCATGCGGGACGGAAAAAGTAACTGAAAGTTAAACGAAGCTCAAGCCAGCAAACAACTGGCACATTGCCTTAAACCAGTATCAAAGAACACATGCACATACTCCCGGGCACGCAAAACACGAGGCCATGAGCAAAACTAGGATGTACCTTAAAAACTCGAGTGCAACTACCGTTGTTAATGCTCCAATATCGGATTTCACCGTCCCCGTCACAAGAGCAGAGCAGGTCATCTTTATTGGGGTGAAAATCCAACGACATTACGGAAGCTGAATGTCCCATAAAAGTGCGCAACGAGTAAGAGGGCTGCCAACAATTACAAAGTATATCAATATCAGGATAATTTACAGGCTAAAAGATGCTAAACGAATAATTGGGGCAGGTTCTCTCCCATCTACAACTGTAGAAGAATAAGAAGCTTGATTATTTTTTATGGCTGTTGCCCCAAGAGCGACGATGGTTTACATAGTTAATCGCTTAGCAGTTATGTGCATGCATTGCCATGGCTGAAAAAAGAGAGCAGACTAACATTATCGGCATCCCAGACCCTGACAGTCTTGTCAAACGATGAAGTTGCAAGACGAGGCATACTAGGACTGAAGCGGACATCTGTGATCAGAGATGAATGTTCCTCAAGGGGGGTTTTTGGCTTTAAATTGTCCGTGTGCCAAAGAATAGCCTGCACATATAGAATTGAACGTTGTGTGAGAAAAATAAAAACACATCAAAACAACCGAATGGCTCAATAGAGAAAGAGGGAGGTCCGGATTTTCTCAAAAACACAAGGACCCTGCTCTACTCAACTAATCGGGGCTATGGTAACCTAAAATCTTCAGTACCTTTTTGTCATGACCACCACTGGCAAGTAGCTTTCCGTCAGACGAGAAGTGGCAACACACTACTTTGCTTGCACTTGCTCTAACAGAATTTACTTCTACGAAAGTAAAGCCCCCTGATACAAAAGCAAGGAAAACCATAAAACCATAAGCACAAGGAAAAGAAAAGGACTTGGAGTCTCAAGCTCCAACAGATAAAAATGTACGGTGCTGCATCCTCAGAAAAGTCAAGTACACTTATACTAAAAAATGCTGAACCATTGAAAGCATCTGCTGTGTAAGAGCTCACCTTTGCTAATGTCAGAACGAGTGTGTGTATCTCTAGGGTCATTATCGTCATGGGACAAGAAAGAATCGACATTGTCTTCAAGAGATCCATCCTCCACAAAACGTTCGATGTCAACCTGCAATTCAAAATGGAGTACAGTGAGAAGCAAGCACAGAATCCTCGTATTCCTGTATAGCTCCCTAAACAAGGAATTCACTCACCAATTGATTGGATGTTGATGTAAGAGTGCTTGTACCATCAGCACCAAATTTCATTAAAGGCTTGGAGGAGCCTCCACTGTGTGGCAAAGCAGGCATTGCGAGCACATCTCCAGGAGTGTGAGTTGAAGGTGTTGAGGGTGCTGAACTAGGGGAAGGTCCTGCAGTATTTGCAGTTCCTGAGCTATTTGCAGGACCCGAAGACGACACTGGTTGCTTTCTCTTCCTCCCAGTCTGATTTTTTGGAACCTTAAAACACGAGGAAAATAACGTTAGGAAATCTAAACACGTTATTTAAGTTGAACTAGATCAAATATTCAATCAACCATCAACCAAGATGAAACTTGTTTGTGAACTTATCAAAAAAATAAGCATCTTCTATCCCTAATAGATAAAAAAAATCAACACTGGGACAGCGCCATGGAATGATGCAACTCTAGCATTGGGGTTTCACTGGATAACAAGCAAGCTATGTCTATTTAAACCAGGGGAAAAGAAACAGAAGAACACAATCTAAAGATCAATTTCTCGCACGGCATTTACTTATTGGTAGTTTGAAATCACTGACCTGATCATTTCCTCGAAATGAGTTGGACATACTACCATCTGCAGTCACACTACCAGAACCTCCCATCTTATCTTGCTGATGAATATTGAGGTTAGAAGTTTGTGGTTGTTGATTCAACGAAGTACTGTTCTGTTGCTGCTGCTGCTGCTGCAACTGGGCCATCTTCAGCTGCTTGAGAAAGCACCGACCCCAAAATTAGTGCCAAATTTTGCAAAGATATAGTCTGTAGAAGCAAGGATAATTTACATGACCGGAGTACCTTGATCAACATATCGGTATCCCCACGAGGCAAAAGGGGACCACCAGCCTGTAACGGTGATCCAACATTCGGGACCACATCACCAACTGAATTTCCAAGCCCGTCCTTGCCAAGACCCATATTCCGGTTGGTTAAGAGCATTCTCAATCTCCTATTGTCATCACTGGTGGAAGCGGAGGTTAAGTTTTGCTGAGCAAGCATGAGCTGTTGGTGTTGTGGCCCCAACATTTGAAGTTGGTGATGAAAATTCTGAGGAGACTGCATGAAAGGTTTTTGTTGCTGAAGAAGCCCAGAGCGGAGCTGGTCGTATCCCTGAAAAGAATGTGAAGAAGCTCAAGAAATGACTGAAGTAACATAAAAACAAAATGTGGGACCAAACGGTTACATACAAAAGTACAGCAGAAATTATGCCAGCTAAAATAAGTAACACGTCATGACACTTACAGCGAGTGGCCAGCCTTTCAACGTTAAGTTGTTTCCTCCTTGATTTGATCCTGAGAAAGCAACACACACTTGTTATAGACAACTTAAATTAAAAACGTCAGAACTTCCACTTTCCATAAAAACCGTAACTTTTCAAGTAAAACAATGAATCCGTTAAAAGAAAAGATAGAAGCCTCTTGTAAATAAAACATACCAGGAAGTCCGATCAAAGATCCTTCAGAACTAGCAGCTCTTGAATTAAGAACTGGATTTATTTCATTCTTTATGTTCTGATGACACAATGACTTGAATTACAATAACATTCTCACAAATAACAATAAAGAATGGCATCACAATAGACAGAAAAGATGCAATCATTAATCAAAATACTTACCGGTGTGGATCCAGGGAGTTGTGGACCCCGGGCATGAATTTGCGGTGACATTCCACCAGAGGTACCATGGAGCACTTGTCTGATGTTGAATAAAAGAATGAGTTAGCTAGGAGACCATATTGCCCTACCCATGTGATACATGCAAGCCATTCCAGAGTAAGCTAGGAGATGAGAAAAATACCCAGAAGGCTGGCAAGCTGCAGCAGTAGACTTTAATAATGACGAGTGATTAGGATCTAACAGCTGACCCACATTCTCACCATATCTCTGCTGCAACAAGATTCAGATACTTTTAGTGAAGAGTCGAGCATGCCAAAGCGAGTAAACTAGGATTTGTGCACAGACATTTAAGTAAAACGGGTCAGAAAATTCTACTTTCATCGCTGCATCATCCAAAGAGTCCCTCTGCATTGGAATCTTCAATCTTTCCTCGTACATCTTAGTGGCCAAGACATTAGCACCGGGATTTTGACGCAACAAAGGTTCATTTCCTACGAGCCCATTTGCAGCACCGTTAAGGAGGTGTGCACCATCCCTCCTTTGCTGCTGCTGTGCTTGTGGAGACTGCTGCTGCTGCTGTTGTTGTTGTTGTTGTTGCTGTTGTTGTTGTTGTTGTTGCTGTTGTTGTTGTTGCTGTTGTTGTTGTTGCTGCTGCTGCTGCTGCTGGTGCTGCTGCTGCTGGTGGTGCTGCTGCTGCTGTTGGGCTTGTCTTTGAAGCAAGAGTTGTTGCATTTGCAATTGCTGTTGTTGTTGTTGCGGAAGTTGCGGCTGAGAAGCTTGTTGTTGCTGTTCCCTTACTTTATTCAACTGCGTCTGAAATATAATATGAGCCAAGATGGTGACGAAAGACTTGGGACTTTCAAAAGTCAATGCATCAGAAAATACGGATTTCTACTCGCATGCAACAAATTTCTTACGGTGAAGAAGGAAACACTAAAACAACACAAGTAGGATTCTGGTGAAAACAAAGAAAACAGATGACAAAAAATGGAATATTTAAGTCGACCAGATTATTTCTGAATGCTCGTTCTACGAAAAAGTAAGTGACAATAATGATGACTCATAAAGCAGATTAATAGAATTACCATGGACTCAAAACCAAAATTACCAAACCATCAGACAACAATTTCAGCCAGATAAATTGTGATCTTCATGGTGTTTGCCTTCGGCACTGATCTGAAGTAATAGTTATACCTAAAACTAGATTTTTTCACTGTCCTACCATCCCATAAAACACGATTGCCCTTAAAAAGAAAATATGAAACAATTATAAGTGATAGATTGCTGATTCTCAGCCAACTAACCTCAATATAAGATGCAGCAACTTCTGAGTGCTTCTCATTGGTTCTAGCAATGAAAATATCCCAGAAAACCGACCACCATTCGAAGAGAAAGCCACCCGGAGCATCAATGGCTGGAAAATCATTGGTCAAAAGAGACAGCAGTTAAGACAGTGAACAAATTCTAGGATTTTAGCTAACAGAGAAAACTTCTTGTTCTTCCCTCTGTCCAAGCCCGGCTACGAAATGCTTACCAACTGGATCAGGCGATACATTCCCCTCGGTTAGAAAAGCCTGCGCAGTAGACTTCAGACCCCTTTTGACGAGATAATCATGGATATACACATCTAACCTGTTTTCACATCCAAGGTTTAAACAGCACAAGAGCCATTGAGTACCAAACATAAGAGTTGAAAAGCAGAATCAACTCAAAAGCGAAGATGACAAAATCCAGAACAAAAATTTCCATACTTGTTCAACCAAAAGAGTTGACAATGACCAAAAAAAGTAGCAAAAAAGGAACTTCACACATTCAAATTAAAAAGGAAATTGAGAGGGAAATTAGGGTCAACTCAAATAGAGACTTCAACTCAAGTCAAACCTGGGAAAAGCAAATATCCCCAAGTACAGAGCAATCACAAACCCTAGACTTGCGAGCTAATAATGATCACGAGAAACCAATAATAAACATCTCCAATGAACTTAAACTTCAACCCAAAAACCATAAATTCTAGCAAATTTTCTAAGGAACCCAAAACCCTCCCAAGCAATAAGATTAACAAGAAACCAAACCAAACGATCAATAAGGCGGCTTATTTTAAAAGAAACAAAACAATCCCAGATAGGAAAAACACCGTCTTTTTAAGAACACATCAAAAACACGAAAGAACTCACATTTTATCCGCTTCCCAATTGGTCTGAGACATCTTCAAGTGCCCCAGAAACCCAAGAGCAATGTGTCTCCAACTACTGGCCTTGTCCAATTCCTCTTCAGCTCCAACTAAAAAAAAAATCCTTCCTTTATTTTTCCTTTTAAAAAAAAACCAAAACTGGCTCTAACCCAACTGAAGCTAAACAGAGAGAGTTAAAAGAAGAAAAAAATTGTCATGGGACAGAAGAAAATTTTGTGATGGAATAAAACAAGATAAAAAGAAAAGACAGAATTTTGCTGATTAAGGAAAGAAGAAAACAGAAGAAACTTGAGAAAAAAAAAAAAGACAACAAACAAAGTGAAAAGGGTGGACTTTTGTTTCAGTTGAATCTTACTTGGAAGAGAAGAGAACCTTCTTCTCCCTCAAAATCAAAATCCTTTCTTTATGGTTTTCAGTTCAGGAATTTTGTTCCGCTTCCGTCTCTTTGCTGGATTGAGTTCTGTCCTTCCCCCATATTTATATTTATATTTATATTTATGGTTTTTTGGTTTTCTTGTTTTAATTTGAAGACCAGCCCACTGGACGGTGACTTTCTTATATGACTAAAGTACCCTTGGTGTTGTGTGAGTCGGTGGAGAAGGAACCGGGAGATAAATGGAATTTGCGAAGAGGGAAAATGTTTGGCAACCTTATCGTTGCAATTACAGAACAAAAATAAATAATATTTTCTAAGATTTTATACATTCTTCGAAACTTAATGTGCTAATTAGGACTAGCCAAGTTGGTAAAATTTTAATGAAAAAGATGAAAGGAAGATCAAATACGTTGTATATTCGTATCCCCAACGTATCACAAAAGATTATGGTTTTGATGTGTTATTAATATATGACTAATCCCTGGTCAAAATTGAGCAACTGTTGCCCAAAATATCTAAAGCTTTTTTATTTTTTCCTTGTAAAAAAAAATTCGTCTGTTTTGTTAAACTTGAGTTCATTTTCTTGTAACATTTGGTAGTTTGTTGTATGTGCGCCTTTCTCCGTATAATGGCGACAAGTCGTTGATATTTTTTTTTATAAGTTCGTTATACAGTTATTGTACGCGCATTTTTTATGTAACAGTTGAAAGTCGTTATACATTTGTTATGCGCGCCTTCTTCTAACGACTTAAAAATTGTTATATAATTGTTGTGGGCACCTTCTTTATATAATCAATATTTAAAAAATTGCGGTCCGACCGATCATGTAACGGCTAATATTCATCGTATGGTTATTGTGCACACCTTCTCCATGTAACGGCTAATAGTCGATGACGTGTCTCTTTTTCTTTTTTTAGTTAATAACCTAGCTGTAATTAAGTAGGCTGATTATTTCTCTTAAACGTATAAATATAAATATATAAGAATGATTCTCAATATTACAAGGTGGATTCATTCTTCCGATTTCATAATCTACTTTGACCTGCTTCTACGAGTACATTGGTTAACAACGAGATTAAACACTAGTTACTTTAGATTAACTAATATTATTATAGTTTAATTAAAATGTCTAGTTTATCTATAAAGTAGATAGTTGAACATTAGTTTGAAAAGCTTTGCCAATACTAAAAGTTTAAATAAAGATTAAATTTCATTTTGTCAGACTATTGAATATCTTGGTACCAAACAATTTAAATATACATAATATAACTTTTATAAAAAAAAAGAAAGATGATCGGTGTATATTATTCTACAAAAAAAAAAGGGAAAATTACCCTCAGGCCCCTCGGGTTTGCGAAAATTCGTGTTTTAACCCCCTTATTTTTTTTTATTATCATTCAACCCTTGAATCTTGTCAAAAGTGTATAATTTAGCCCCTGTCACCGGAATCCGGCGATTTCTCCGGCGAAATGGCACCTAAGATTACTAAAATACCCTTTTCCTTTAAAAAGTAAAAAAATAAATTGAAACACAATCGTAATTCGTATTGAGCTGAAATTTTTCATGAAGCATCCTAAAAATATACAAGATTTACGTAAAATATTTCAGAAATTTTTGAGGTACAAAAATATTTTTTTTATTTTCTAACGTGCCAAAATTATGTAAAATCATGTAAAATAGAAAATTTGTTTAATTGAGCTGAAACTTGTCCCATGTGTCTTTTAACATATTTAATGAATTTAGGAATCAAAAAGTCTGGATTCTCATGAGCCAATTTTGAAAAAGTCTGCGGATACCAAAAATATAGAGTTTTAATTTATTTTTTTACTAAAGATGGAGTCTTTAGTAAAGATGCTAAAGGACACATAGAACAAGTTTAGGTTCTAAATTCACTAAATATGCTTAAGAACACATGGGACAAGTTTAAGCCCAATTAGACAATTTTTCTATTTTATATGATTTTACAACATTTTGGAAAGTTGGAAAATAAAAAAAATATTTCTGTGTCTCCAAAATTTCTGACATATTTTACGTAAATCATGTATATTTTTAGGATGCACCATAAAAAATTTCAGCTCAATACGAGTTATTATTGTGTTTCAATTTATTGTTTTACTTTTTAAAGGAAAAGGGTATTTTAGTAATCTTAGGTACCATTTCACCGGAGAAATCGCCGGATTCCGGCGACAGGGGCTAAATTATACACTTTTGACAAGATTCAAGGGTTGAATGATAATAAAAAAAAATAGGAGGGCTAAAACACGAATTTTCGCAAACCCGAGGGGCCTGAGGGTAATTTTCCCAAAAAAAAATTATGGCTCCGCTATTGATTCCACGGCAGAGGTAGACGAATAGTAGAAGGTAGCCGCAAATCTGACGGGAACAAAACGCCAAGGACTGAAGGACATGATAAGTAAAACAACGCGTCAACTTGTTTTTTTTTTTAATTATTTTACAACATCGAGTTTTGTAGTAGTTAGACTAATCCAATTTTTACTAAGATAAAAATAATTTGGATCAAAATCATGGGAACATCGGGACCGTAAACTAGCCAAGTCGATTGAGAAGATAGCTTCCATTGCCTAAATAAACCAACTTTTTTTGGTTTTAGAATCAATTCTTATCTGAATCATTGAACTAATTAATCCAAATTCGAGTCGAATAACACATTTGAAATATGAAAAATTCTCTGAACAAATATTTAACATGAAAAATTTTCTGAACAAATATTTAACATTATTATATTCTAAAAAATTAAAAAATAAACTTAACTAAATTAAAACAACTAACTCGTCAGCTAATATAAATGTTTGTTGGTTTTATTAAACCAATTTACTATGAAAATACTATTATAAAGCAATTTAAGGAGAGGTGTGTCCTTAGACAATCCAAAAGGGGGGGGGTGCCCTCTCCCGTGCTGACGTGGCAAGTTTCTATTGGCGGAGTACCTCCATGCTCTGACACGCGCAGCAAATTGCGTGTGAGAGGCTTGCCACTCGAACTTGCGCCATGCTGGCGATTCGCCTGCCTGAAACACCGTGATTGAACCGCATAATTTTTTTTTTAACTTAGATGATGGGGAAAAATGCGGCATAATTCCAGCCTAACTATATTTTAAAAGTTTATATCAAGAAGAACCATATCTTAGGAGATGTATCGAATTCAGATAAATTGTTTATTTTAATCAAAGATTTTTGATAGTTTACTTTTATGTACACGGAGACAAAAATATTAATTTATTATATAGATGAAACTATTATTTAACACCAATGTATCTCTAATAATTGAAATCAAAATTTTATTTATTAAGTTAAAATAAAACAATTGATTAATTGATATGGTATTGGCCCAGCAATACAAATCAAAAGGACTTCCCTTGACCCACGAAAGTCCCTACCAAAGATCTGCCGAGAGAAGCCTTCGGCCCACCATTACAGGACGCGGACGTTTCTTCCCACTTCATATTTAATTGGGTTTGGCCCAGTTGTACAGCCTATTTTATGTTCTCCCTGCAACTTCCCTGTGACATTAGATAAATGAAATTGTAAAATCCACGTCAATGACGGATGACAAAATATACTTGTACATTGTGGGTTGAATCCTACTTTGAATTTTATTCTGTCTAAGATATGATTCATGTTTAGAGCTATGATCTAAGGTAGGGTCAATAGGATTTGAACCCAACTATTACCTTTTTACCATATTTTAAACCATATTTTTGTTAGATCCTAATTACATTATAGTCCCACCTTTTTTTTTACACTCAAATTAGACTTTGTTTAGATTTTAATTGATCATATCTGATAATCTGCTATGATATAATATTTAGTAAGTCAAATTGTCACGACCCAAAAATATAAATGACAAATGTTTGAGGCGTGAAATAACTCAAAAAAATACCAAAATCTATTATGATTTAAATCTAAACATAAATAAAAGTTCCACCAAGAGAAAAAACAAAGTCTTAATATTAAATCGTGATGATGCATGTAGTGGAACTCTATATTCCCAACCCTGTACTTTATCCAACGATTTGTGATACATACAAAATAAAGGTGAGTTGAATAAACTAAATAAGTGGATAAGAAGAAATAAGCATAATTTGCTCGGATATTTAACTTCACGGTACGATACGTAACACAACAAAGAAGATCTACTAACCAATTACCTAACTAACTACCTTCAGAGCTTAACATAATCAACACTCTAACCAACTACTTAGCCAACTACATATTCATGACAAAAAATTCTCTAACCAAATACATATTCATTACAGAGAGTCCCTTAACCGACTAACTCCCTAGACAACTAACAAATAATCCCATAGAATTTTTCTATCTTATATCAAAACTCATATTCATATTCATATCAAACTTTATAATCATACACAAAGAGTATCATATTTGTACACAATATCGGATATGAAAAATATTCAGAAATATTGTAACTTCAAACTCGAATTCATAATAGCACTGAACCATAAATGAATTTGTGCAAATCATAGAAGTCGGCCATAACATGGAACAATTAAGTAGAACTGAACAAATAAGTAGCATAATATAAATTTATTGGAAAATAGAACTTCTCAATCCGACTTCATTGTCTTAATTCACTAAATGTATGCATGTGTTAAACTCTTAATCATATACTACATGCCTCGAAGTGATAATATGTTTTATGTTCATAAAATCTTCTCTTCATAACAATTAAGTTCACCGACTATTTTAATCATATAGATCATGTACTTGTGCTAACGCTAGGATTTAAAAATAAAAAGTTGTAACGTGAAGAATAGAGTATAAATTCAACTCTAAAAATTAAGATATGAGTATCATCTTATCAATTTTCTATCCGACCCTACGTATGATATTCTATAACGTCAATATCATTTTATAAAATTAGTTTGCTTTCTAATTTGCATTAACTGTTTGGCATGAGTTGTCTAATACATTGAGGGGACTTTAAAGAGAAATTTGACTTTATTTACATGACTTGAATTGATAGTCTCGCGAAAGTGTGAAGATGAAATTTAAAAAATTCATAAGTATAGCAACAAAAAGATAGAAATAACGAGGACATGTGTGGTACAACCAATACATCCATGGAGTCGACGATAATCACTATACATTTACATAAAAAGATCATAGGTGAGGCTAGGCCATGAGCTTAGCTCTCGTGGCTACATTATGTCAGGCCAATTAAGCTAGAGCCAACAACTCATATACACGTATTCTCATCATATTTATAGAAGATGTGTTTCGATATACTTACTATGTAGCATGAATATAATTCTAATCTAGTTCAAATTCGGGAAAAAGCCTAATACGAAGGGAAAAAAACACTTTGCTTAAGAGAATTTAGTGGGCCACTTAATTAATTTCCTTCCCGTGTGGGGTCTACTGGGAGCGGCTGGTACAAGAAAAGCAACGGGCCACTGGGATCTAGTGGGCCCAAAAAGATAAAACAAAAGATTCAAAGGTCGATGACCTCTTATAGAGACAAAGATTCTTCACCTCTCTAGGACCTTATAGTAAACGGACAATCGTCATCAACAAATATAATCAAATTCCAAGACCTAGAAAATAATAGATAAAATCAAAAAATAGACAAGGGAAAGACTCAAGATAACTAAAAAAATCATACGAAACAAACAATAGAATTCACAAAACACGAGAAAAGAAAATTTGTGTTCATAATCACTTGTTTAGTTCTCGATTTGCATGGGGCCGAAGGCAAATGGTATGCAGGACACAACGGTCAGATTCTGACCCATTTATATTGAATAATGATCGTTAAAATTGCATGCCATGTCATGTCAGTTTTGTATTTAAGCTAATGTGTTCGTAGATACGGCCCCTGTCAATCTCTTACACTTATCTCATCTCTTCTCTTGTACTAAACCATGTACTAATGCCACTTATGTTCTTTCTTTTTGCCTTTCAAGTTGGATCGTACCACTTTTGTGAGGCGTGTGAATAACGCGCCAAACTATGTGTTTTAAGAAAATATAACATATTATTCGAACAATTTAATTTCGCGACCCATTTTTTACACAACTTGGTTACATTGGTGACGTTAAGTTCGTGCAAATTTAGTGAAAGAGACTTCCATTTGCACAGGGGCCAAGTTGCCAAGCCAGCTTGCATCAGAGTCGGAGAAGGATGGAAAAGGAAAATGCAGACCACGAGGAGTTGCAAAAGATGAAAAGTTTTTCCTTTTCGAGATTCATTCATTCCTAACGAACTGCCTATTTTATTTACTCCCTGATTCCAGACAAAGGTAAATTATTAATTTTTTTTAAATCTGAGGATGTTATTTTACTATTAGGATGGCAAACACTATAAATTTCATAATTCTAAACGATTCTGATTTTTAATTAAAGTGGGAAGAGATAAGAATTTTTTTATGTAACTTGATAATTAATAATCGATTAATTCAATTTTAAGTCGTCGTATAATTTTTAAAACTAACAAAATTATTGCAACAAACATTAACTCAGATATTATTTCATGCAGTGAAACTCAACACGATGATTAAACAATAATATTTTACTCATTAATTGATTTGAGTACTAAACTTAAAAGACACCATTTCGGACAACAACGTCTTAAAGTACTTTGAGGAACCATCTAGCACTGTTTCGGGTTACTGACCTAGCATGTTGATACACAAGTAGTGACCAAAAGACTGAATAAAACAGTACATGGTCCATACATAAGTACATCGAGTGTTACGCATGCCCAAAAAATATTTCGCATGTGCATGATGTGGACTTTGCATTTGTGAAAAGTCGGAATTGAGAATTCAGAAAATCGGAGAATTGAGAGGGGCAAAGGAGAAAAGTAATTCCAGAAAGGGGAAAAGGATAACAGAGGAAGCCATCAGCCATGGATTTGGAATCTGGACGAGATTTGGAAGAAGAGTCCGCGTCAAAAATGCCACAAACCCAAATTAACAAAAGTTAAAATATCTTATATTTATCGACTCACAATCACACGAAACACACGAGTCAGTCGTCAGCTTGATGCGCCTATATTTTTTAACTTACAAGACTTAGGCATGAATTTGTCATGGTTCAATATTTGGTAAGTATAATTGGGTTTAAAAATTTTACGTGGTAGATATAGTGGTACTAACAATCATAAATATTTTATTATACATTCGTACACCAAATAGATATAGTTGTACTAAAAACCATGTAGCTTAATCAATGGGTGTAGTATTTCAATTTGATAACAAAAATGGACTTTGCGAAATTCAGAAACATAATAATAACAAATATGGTGGTAGACGAGCAATCGTCGAATTAAATGAAAAGGGATGGAATTTAAAGTTTTTACAAAGAATAAGATGCAACAAGTCCAAGTCGTGCATGCAGCAGCAGCAGGTACAAGAAGGGTTCAGAATCAGAATTTCTTTCTGAAAGGCTAAAGAGTGACGCAAGCCTCTAAAATCACTGGGAAAGCGTGCTTCCCAGATTTCCAATTTAATGCCCCGTTTATATTTTCGTGTTTCCTAGTTGTTCGAATCTTTCATATCAAAGTCCATTATTATTTGATGCATGGTAACACTTAAATTCAATATATTTTAATTAAATTAATGTCTTTTATTACTTGAACTAATCATTGGTTAATAGTAATATGTTTTTGTGTTTATGATTGTTTGAATAATGTCTCAAGATCTACGGCTATTTGATTAAGATTTACAGAATACTAATCACTCTGTGGTCTTATTAAATTTATTTTAAAATTTCCTCGCATACCTTGATTATGGCGGCACAGAGAGGAGGAGGGAGAGCAGCTTTCTTTTTTTTTCTTGTAATTTTTTATTTGCTTCTGAAGCAGCAAGGTAAGTGCAGCGGTGTCAATAGCTTCTCTGAGCCATCGTACGTGCAATGGCGCTATCGGTCGAAGATGGTCAGAGCCCCATCATTGTCTCAATTATCATCCCCGCGACGAAATCAAACAAGAGAGAATATACCCAAAAGAATAACGATATTAAAAGAATTAAAACTTATTTTTATATTTTTATACTAACTCCAAAATTTGAATTAATTGATGTTTTAATTAGCAATGGACTAACCTCAGGCACTTTTCAATAACCTATAAATCGAAGTAATAATTTGACCTACTACTTTCCCTAATATGTTCGAAATAACTTAAGACTAATTAAAAAATGATAGATGCGTTGCCCTAATAATGTATTAAAAAATAATTTTTGCACTAAATTATTACACTTGCTAGATATAAAATCTCGAACTCTGTTACTTCTTCCTACGTCACCTTATAACGTTAGGTTAAATAAGTTTGGACCAAGTGATATAGAAGGGTAGGTTAAAAAAAGTGATATATAAGGTACGATATCGATGTAACCAGAGTTGGCTAAAGCAAAACCCATGGCTGCTCCTGGCGGAGACAAGTTCGGCCATAAATATTAAATATGTATAATCTAGACTCGGTACCTTGGCATGTACTCGTTGCTTAATTGCGGTGAATAGAAAGGAAATGCACCTTCCGGGGGTGACATGAAGAATAACATTTGTTTATTGAAACAAAACTCCATCGATCCAATTTCAACGTAATTTACTTGTAGTTCTAATTGAAGTATCGCCAGATTTTGAAATATATCCACTTCTTTGTTTATTGGTAATCATATAATTATTTATTAATATTTTTTTGCACCTATAAAAAAGAGTTGACTTGATTATATTGTGATACAATATGAGTAACTCGCTCATCTTAATAACAAACATACTCGCTATCAACTTACACCATTAAAATCTAATACTCCAATACATATATAAATCATGGCCGCCTGCTTTAGATGTTTGTGTTAGACTTTTTTGAGAATTTTTTTATAAGTAAAAATGTATTTCACCAAGAATTCACCAAAATTTATCAAAGGTTATAGATAATACACGTGAAAGCTAAATAGCGATAAAATTTATCTAGACAGGTACCAAAATGTCCTCCAAAATACAAACCAATGAGAAAACTCACAAAAGCACCAAAGTATACCAAGAAAAGAACAAGAGCACAATCACACGACACAAGTTAAGAAGGATCTAAATACCAAAAAAAGAGAACCTCGAGCTACGTCTTTTATCTGATGGAAGATCTGAGATGTGTCCTCCTCCCAAGAAAGATTTATTGTGATGGCGAGACGTTGTGCCTATACAAAGACTACCGCTTGAATCTCGTCGTCCAGAAAATCCATACATACGATCAAAAACCTTAAAGGAAGTATTGTCTTCTTCCTATGTGGCTTAATCTGTAGTGTTCGCAACAAAAATATCATTAGAACTACCGCTTTCTCCTTAGAACGACATTCACGACAATTAGAACGAGTAAGGGACAGAACAAAATTAAAGTTATCCCTTTTGCGAGCAACACGAGATACCGAGTCCGACTCAATACTGACTTTGACTAAAGGTTCACACGAGTTGATTAAACCAAGCATCTAAACCAATCATGTTAGCAGAATCCGCACATGTATTTGAACAATGTTATATTTGTCAATGTTTAAATTGTTTAACTTCCCAAAATTGAACATATTATGTTATTAGATTAAATACTGTCTCACAATATTAAATCACCTTAACCATGTTTGAACTCAAAAGAGTACAAAATACAATAAAAACTCTCGACTACTCACGACGCGACAAAAAAATCAAGCCAAATCTCCCATCTAACTAAACAATGTATTCCATTTCGCCTCTAGGTAAACCCGTCCAAGACAGCAATTCGGTCGTTAATGTTCTCCGCATGCTCCATTGAATTCACGCAACTTTAGGAGTGCTCTCTTTTAGTAACGACAAGTAATGATATCATAGAGATTTTCTAATTTAAATAATAGATTCAGACTAGTATTAGATAATTGTTAGAATAATTTTACCATTTTTAAAATTCTTACGTTGAAAATTATTTCACCTATTACATTGAAAATTCTTACAATCGTTTGAGATTGCCATTGATAATTTCACTAAAAAAATTATTGTTATAAATTTCATAATAAAAAATGATAATATAGGAAATAGCTGATTTGGTTACATTGGGATAATGATACAATATCAATAACTCACTCATCTTAGTAGCACTATACATTTATGCCATTAAAATCATTACTGCAATATAAAACAATATAGATTTGGATTGAATATGAATTATTCAAGTTTGTCCGTACGATACAAAATAAGGGTTGGAACGTGCTAATATATTTTTATGCAATATCAATTTTTTTACAAAATATTAATATTTATTTCATGCGATGATGACATGTGTAGTTTTTGTATTCTTTCGTATGATGCTAGTCGGTATGAGGTTTTTTTCACTTTGGTATTGTGATTTTCGATTTTTGCAAAAAAGTTCCGACATGTATATTTTTGTATATTTTTATTTTTTTTAGAATGACATATTTATCATGTGATAATATTAATTCGTGTTTATTCAACACTCAATCCAACTACATAACATACAAATGTTGGCCGTCTACTTTAGATGTTTGTATTAGTCATTTTAGGTAGTTTTTACCGATATTATATTTGTCAATATTTGAATTCCAGATCTCTTCAGAATTGTATTATCTCACAATATTAGATCACCATAATTCTTAGACACAGTACGAAATACAATAAAAAGATCTCGACTACTCAGGGTACCATAAAAAAATATCCAATGTAACAAAACAATGTATTCCATCCATACCTTCGCTGACATTTCGCCTGTAGTTAAACCCGTCCAAGCCAGCAATTCGGTCGTTAATGTCCTCCGCATACACCATTGAATTCAGGCAACTTCCGGAGTGCTCCCTTTTAATGCCGGCAAGTAATTATATCATAGAGATTTTCTAATTTATATAAGAGATTCAGACTAGTATTAGAATTCCTACTCAATGCAATTTTGCCATTTTTAAAATTCCTACTCAATGTAAGAAATTATTTCACCTAGTACTCACATATGTTTTCTCCCATTATCTGAATTGAAGTGATACATACGCTGGCCATTTACACAGTCCAAATGTACCTCGTTCGAGATTCTCCAGTAAGTTGCCAAGTTGCTAAATATTTTTCGAAAAGTTATAACGCATGGTGAATAAAACAATGAAATTGAAATAAAGATACTACCGTATTTAATAAAATCTAGAAGATAGAAAGTCTGGCTATTTGCGTGTAAAATCATAAATATTTGATGTAACGAATTATAGTTTTATAAATAAATTCCTAGTTATTCTTTGACATTTTTTTTACCTTTTTTAACTCTAATACTCAAATTAGACATTGCTAAATCTCATTTTAAAAATCGCTGCCAATATTCTTGAAACGACAACTATTTATATTGGAATACAGATGGCATCAAGCATTCTTGGGATAACTTTGCAAACAGGAAGATGTGAATCTAGGGAAATCCGGACATTTATTGTTCACATTAAACCATCCAGGAGAGATTTTAAGCTGCCCTAGCCGACCAGATAATTTCAGATGTTATTTTGGTGTAATAATTATCAGCTTGCTATCATTGAAAGAGAGAATCATTGGAAAAAATGCATTTTATTTACGGAAGTCGGTGGTATATGGTTGCTTGATATATTAAAGACAATTAGCTATGTGACATAACATAGATGAATATTCAATTTTACGAATAATATCTTCTTGTCAGATTTATCCCAAAATTTCTTAAGAAAATTTGAATCTGGTCTCCTATTTTAAATCTCATGTTTCCCGGATTTTCTATAATTTGCAATTTTTTCCATCGATGATAGGAAACGATAACAATGTCTAATAGGAGAGAGTTTGATACAGATGCCCACACTTTCCTAATTCCTTTCTTTTTTGAAAATCATCTGACATTCAAACATAGCATACTGATTTGTAAGCAATTAGACTTGAGTCAACAATTTAAATGGAAAATAATTAATTGGTCACAGGCATTAATTGTAATTGTTTATACATTCCAGTGGTTTGGTTGACTTATGATAATCCTATTATCGGAATCCACCTCATTGGATCATATCTGATGATGGAATTTATGGCAGACTGCTAGTACAATAGCGTAGCTGCAATGTAGCTTCGTTTATATTAACAATTATTCGGATTAACAAGCAAGAATGTTCTTTTAACTTTCAGAGATCTCGAGTCCTAAAGTTGTTATAATGCAATAATCATTGTAAGATTTTTAACACTTTTCAAAAAATCAATACGACCTGATCATTGATTAGTAGTCATAGCAAATGTTCAATACCAACTTTTTTAAACAACATCCTTGCATAGGTTTTCAATTTTGTAAAAAATAGATGATCGGCTATGGATTGAAGTTGGTCTAAATAACTTAGATTCTATCAAAAGTGATAAATAAATACCCAATTCTCCATGGGCACACATATGTTGGATATTGTGCTATCAGTAGGCTGCAGCAACATTTATTTCTGTTAGTCCAACATGTTTAATCATTAATGTAAGATATTGTATTTCCTAGCTCAATTAATTATTATACGTATTGTTGAGTTCAAATTTTTAAACAACATTTTATAAAAGCACGAGTCAATCAGATAAATTTGAGAAAAATGTTATGGGTTATTGTCCAATGATAATATTTACAATACCAAGTTAAATAATTTATGAGAAATTGAGATCCAGACACGTAATATTAAAGCAATTTTCATATACAGAAAATAATCTTCCTTCTCTAAGTTTATGTATTTACATAAAAGCCCAGACCAAAAAAGGAGAAATTAATTAGAAAATTACCCTGCCCCAATTTAATTAACAGAAAATTAATTACCCATGCTAACTTCTACCGTATCTCTCTACCCTGACCCTCTCCTATCATTTAATTACCGCTCTAGCCTTATCCTACGCTGACCTAATGGTCTAGGTTATAGTTTCCTAAGGAGGGCAAAATTGGAATTGGAGTCATTCCTTGTGTCCTCCATTGATCTCCAATGACTAGCCACGTCATCAGCGATCTTGACGGCGTCAGAGGCCGTCCCCAACAAGCCCTTCCTCGTGAAGCCAACCGTGTACAGCCCGTTCCCTCCCTTCCAGCCGTCAGGAAACGGCGTCTTTGGCATCCCTTCTTTTGTGAAAAAATCACATCCCTGAAAATATAACTCTAATTTAATCGAATGTTTTGTGTGATAAAAAGCCCAAAAGTTTTTTTTTTTGCGGGAAAAAGCCCAAAAGTTAAGTACGATGAATCTCAAATAAGACCTGTCTCTTTTTTTTTATTTTTTTTTTGGAGAAAACGAGGCAACTTGTTTTCTGCTGGCCCTCTGTGCATGAGTAGGACAGTGTAGAAATTGATTGATGACTTAAAGAAGAGAGTAAAATTTATAACAGGAAACAAAATATAAAATTAAAATTAGTGACAACATGTCATATGCTTACCTTAAGCCAATTAGGCACGTTACTTCTATAACCAGTAGCCAAAATTATAGAATCAAATTTCTTTTCTTGTCCATCCATAAACCTTGCCCCATTCTTTGTTATCTCCTTCACACCTTCTATAACCTGATAAACCCAACAAAACCCTTTATTAAAACAAAGTGATCTCGAGTTAGAGAATAACTTATTCGGTCAAAGTCAAACATCGTCGACCTTGCTTTGTAATATATCTCTTATCAACTTATAAAAAAACCAAGTGGGTCCATATTTGGCTAGCTAATTTTGCTCACCTTGATCTTTCCGGATTTAATTAGGGACAAGGCACCAACTTCAAGCACCGGGGTCTTCCCGGTGACGTTTTTGAGCTCGAGTGGACCGGTTTTTGGCCGCTTGAGGCCTAATTGGTCGGTGTTTCCCAAGATAAAGCCGGACATAATTAACAGAATCTTATCAACCAGCTTTATAGGCAACCACTTCATCAAAGCCACTGCCACCCCAAAGGTCGACATTCCTAACATCTCCCGGGGCAGGACATGCACCTGAAAAAACTCGATAAGTACACGACTCAAATTTAGATTAATTTCGAAGTAAAAAGATTAATTACCGTGTTCCTGACGACCATGTGAGGAGTTGCATTGTACCGACAGAGGTCCAAACTGACTTCCATCCCCGAATTCCCACACCCAACGACAAGAACCCTTTTGTTCTTGAACTCTTTCCCGGACTTGTACTCACTCGTATGCACAATCTCTCCTTCAAACCTCTCCATCCCAAGGATTTCAGGCACGAAAGCCTCGGCATTCTCACCGGATGCAACGACGAGCCATTCGGACACGTACTCTGCTACCGGGGTTTGAGCCCGCCAGAGCCCGGAAAGCTGGTCGTACTCAGCCCTTTCGACCGGCCGGTTGAACTCGGGGGAGATGGAGAAATGGGACGCGTAGGCCTCCAAGTAGGAAACGAACTGGTCGCGAGTTGGGTACTTGGGGAAACTTGAAGGGAACCCGAAAAGAGGGAGCTCGCATAATGTTTTGGGGAGGTGGAGCTTGAGGCGATCGTAGGTTTTGTGTTGCCATAGTGAGGCTATACACGAGGACTTCTCGAGGATCAAAGAAGGTACACCTTGTTGGTATAGACATGCCGCAACAGCTAACCCGGACGGTCCCGCCCCTACGATTATAGGTCCATTGACTCGGATGGACGGGATGAGTTGTTGGTGTTCTTGTTGGGAAGAAATGTTAGGGTTCATTGTTCAAGAAAGAGGTCCCTCAAAATAAAAGAGATCAAGAAAAGAAAGGTTCAAGAAAGATGGAGGGAGAGTGGAGTGTTGGTGAAGAGATGGTGGTGAGGGGATTTATAGGAAGGAGAAGAGAGTGGAGGAGGTTTAAATGCAGGGGAGCAGAGGGAAGTGAGAGGTGGCCAGAGGGACGGAGTGTGTGTGAATTTATGTTTTTATCATTCAAAGGTTTGAGTAACGTAACATCATATAATATATACTTTGTTCCTTCAATACTATATCATTTAACAACTGGGAGTTGGTTAATTTTTCGTATTAAAACTGGGTCTATCAGACTTTATGTTAATAGTAGTTCATTTACGTGAATAAATAATGAATCCATTTTTTTAAAATAAACTTAATGGAAAATTAGGCTAAGTCCCGGGTCTTTAAGCAATCCCATTTTTTTAATTTCTATTATTTTCGGAAATAAAGCACCATTTTAGTTCCTGACGCCAAAGAATAATTTGAAATCTATAAATTCCGTGAAATAATAAAATTGTCTCACGGTCAAAATAAAAATGTCTTCGTTGAACACACAAATTAAAATCAACTCAATTAACCAACACCAACAACACATTAATTAACAACCCTAAAACATAGTAAGAACAGCTCAATTAAAAATAAAGAATACTTAATTAACTAAATTCGATCTAATTGAACAGCAAATCAAACTGAGAAGCGAAGCTATAGGAGCATCTTCGTCACGGGCAACACTCCCCAATCAAAAAGGAGGCGAATGGCGGGGAGGAGGCGCCGACGAGGCTGCCGCGACAGGAGATCCTGGTGCTAATCAAGGGGAAACAAGTGGAGGGGCAGGGACGGGTCGGGCTGGGCTTGGGGCCCGGCCCAGGAGTCGAAGTGGGCCACGGTCTCAGCCTACTGCAGGTGGCACGGGGGAGCTAGGGCAACGTGAGGTGGGCCCCAGGGCGAGGGTTTACGGGGAGGCGGCCGCGCGGGAGTACCCATGGGGGCGGATGATACGGTTCAGGCCGGGGAGGCTCTGTTCCGGAAATACTCGTGTGTAATTAATTAGGTGTTCTTGACGTCATTAAGTGTATTTTTGGTGTTCTTTAAGTATATTCATATGTTGTAATTTTGTCATTTTTTCGTATTTTTTCATCAAAATTATTTTCGGATGTCGAAGTTAAAAGACTAAAAGAAATGTTTTATTTCAAATTAGAAGAACTTAAAAAGTTTTTGAAAACATTAAGAACTAAAAAGAAGATTTGCTCAAAAACCAACAACGTTAGGTTGATTTCCACAAGTTGTAATAAGTTAATTGGTTTGGGAGTGTGGAAATAACGGTATATAGAGGGATATAAATTTTTTATTTTTATTTGTGAAATTTTGTATATAGCTCTGTATTCAAAATATATAATTTGAAACCGAGTGACCATTTGGTCCAATGTTCGATTCTGGCAGAAATATTCTGATGTAATAGAATATGATTTAGAATAGCATCTAAAAAAATATATATAATTTGAAATAAAATGCAAATTGATTTTATGTGATAATTTTATACCAAGTGACAAAAATGGGTCAATTGATCTTTGATAAAATCTCAAGAGAGAAATTAAAACTTATTTTTACTAACCATAAAATTGTCACTCTGAATTTTTCTAATCAAAGATAGTCATAAATGTTTCTCCATTGCGGGGTGCAAACAGTTCGAGCCCCACTTGCAACTGGTTTTTTTTGAAAGGGAAAATTCAATGTTTTTCCTTATTTTTAATAAGTTGGAAAGTCCAAACAAAAGTGATCTGAACTCCGCCGATTAATGAAGTAGTTAATTAAATATGCATAATCTTAATTAGACGTTATCACAATTCAATTATCAACTTCACTTGGTAGCAGAACATTACGCGTTACACGCGGGATTTCTTATGCGAAGGAATTACTTTTTTCAAATTTTGATTCCATGTATGTAAAATTACAAATATAGTTTAGCTACACTATAGACTATTGACTTTCCCGGTCAACGAAGGGCTTCTCTATAGTTTATAGGCGTATGCTATTATCCGCCAAGCTTTAAAAGGTCGGAACTTGGCTAATCTTGGTTGTTTTCCAGATTTATAAAATGTAATATGCAATTCATATGGCTGCACCGACCACGTCCACCGTCCATGTATATTTTTGGGAACATTTTTATTATATTTAAATATTCGTAAAGTTTAAATATAATACTGTCCAATTCGTATTCTCCGAACATTAATTTTTTATTGTATGAAATTCATAAGATTTCCGGGATTATAAAAGGGAAGGGAAGGTGATGGAGGTTGGAGATTGTACTTTGCGAGGCGTCAACTTTCCGTATGTGTGTATTTATGTGTATCAAATTTTCAAAATCGACATATTGTAGACGTCCCCTTTACGATTGAAAGTAACATTATTTAACCTCAGGATAATGTCTCAATTGATACAACATTTATGCGTTCAAAGCATTTGAAGACATATACTGGAATCACTCTTATAATATTTGTAAAATCTGACCGGTTCATTCGCGATGAGAGAAAAAAAAGGGATAATAAATTGTATATTAAAAAAGAGAGGATTGAGTAATGAATCGTTTTTTTTTTGAATTGTACAGATGGATTTTGTTGAAAAAATCAAAAAATTAGAAGACTAAAGTGAAAAAACTCTACACGGACTCATATCATATGAATGAAATATCACTCTCAGAAAAATAAAAATATGAAAATATACATATTGGGAGCTTTTTTGCAAAAATCTAAAAATTATGGGACCAAAGTAAAAAAATTCTCACGTACCAGTATCACTCGAAAGAAATGCCATTCTCAAAAGAACAAAAAATATTAAAATACACGTGCTAGTATCGTATGAAAAAAATGTCAATATCATGTGAAAAATACGAGTATCGTGTGAAGAAAATACCAACGAAGTCTACCCAGATTCAATACTGTATGGACTGACTTGTACAATCCGTACTCAATTCAAATACATGAAAAAAATAAAAGTTTGTCCGTTAGTAAGGTCAATGTCTTGCCGCTAGTTTTGAAAGACTCCACATATGGCTAAGCGGGTAGATTTGGATTGGGAACTAACTGAATCATAGGATACAAATTTTGGATAAACTGTGCTGGGTTTTTTTTTATACTGATATTTTTATAAAGCGATAATAATATGTGCATTTTTTTATTTTTGTGAGAATGACATTTTTTTCATATGATACGAACTCGTGTAATTTTTTTTACTTTGGTCTTGTAGTTTTTGAATTTGTGCAAAAAATATGGAATGTGAATTTTTTTATTTAATTAAAATGACATTTTCTTCGTGCGATAACGACCTATTTGTATTATTTTCACTTTATTCCCATAATTGTTGGATTGTGTATTGTCGTTAACTATTTTCTTCATAAGATATATAACTAGTTTAATAACTATTTTCAATTAAATTAACCGATTTGTTCACATTGCATAATTAGATCATAATATGGAGAAAATTGATTATAATTAACAAAAAAACAAAGATTTCTACTTCCATATTCCACTCCTTTAATAACACATATTCGTATCAATGAAGGGATCTTTTGTCATCGTCTGCATAACCCCGCGTACATACTTTAACTAACAAAGTCTTTACTATGTAATTATTGAAACTAAAGATTCGATAACGCGTAAGACTAACCGATACTCGATTGGGTAAGTCAGTAAGTGTCCTATTAGGATTGATCTAGAGTCTACACTGTACGTCTTCAATCTAAATCATACATCGCATTGAAAAGTTGACCAAGGAAAATTTGATGGTTAAAATTTACAAGGACATTTATGACATTTATCCTTACTCTCTTTCTTCCTTCTTTCTTTGACTTGTCTATCTCCGAAATATGGTGCTAAACATATATTTTTGGGGTTTATCTTCCAAAATTTTAATTCAAACCATGTCCTTTTAACTGGATGACGCAGAAACTTCCGAAGAATGTTATGACTGTTCACGTCACGATCGAAGTGTCATCATACGTAGATGTCAAGAGAAAAAGAAAATAAAATCTCTTCTGAAAAAATTGATTTTGATGCTAAGCTCCTCTATACCACCTTCCATCACTGGTGCTAGAGACGGGGGGAAAATTGTCGGAGACCGGGGGAAGAGATCTCCTCCAAGAGAAAGAGAAGATGGTTTAGCTCTTCTAAGAGAAGCACTAGAGATAAGGAGGAGGGGGAGAGAGAATGTGAAGGGGAAAAGGAAGGAAGACTCGAAGATAATTATTTTTTTGTTTTCATTAAGAAATGAAATAGACGTGTGAATAAAAATGGATAGTCCATGTCTATGAAAATGGTTTATACATGCGATGAACCAACCGTTTAGAAATGGTACAAACTCGTGAATGTAAATAGACCACTTGTGTCTTTAATAATGATATAGTTTGTTAGTTGGAATAGATCACCTATGTCTATGAAAATGGTATATACATGTGAATTAAATGGGACCATCCATGTCTATGGAAATAGTATATACGTGCAAATAAAAATGGGCAACCTGTATTTTTTGAAAATGGTACAGACTTATAAATAAAAATAGAACACTAGTATTTATGATAATGGTATAAGTTTGTTAATGAAAATAGACTACATGTATCTATGAAAATGATATATACGTGTGAATAGAAATGGATCATTTCTGTCTGTGAAAATGATATATAGATGTATATGGAAAAAGACAACCCGTTATTTTGGAAATGGTACAATTTTATGAACAGAAATAGATTATTTGTGTCTATGAAAATGGTAAATATGTGTATTACCAAGGTGTATAAGAAAATGTATCATTTTGACCAACATAATTATACTATTGTAGATAATTATATTTTTTCCCTGCTTGTTTGCTACATACAATATGCAGTTTGTATCCAATTTTATTCTCATACTATTAACAACAACAATCCACCAAATTAGCTCATGAAGTAAATAATTAATTTCTCTCTCATCCATTCTCAATATAATCGAATGACATATTTTTATACCTACAAAAGAAATCTAAGTCATAGAATACATAAGTAATTTTTCCATTTAAAAGAATAAATTATGTAGTGGAAGAAGATAGAATTACAAATGGTATGTAAAAATATGTAAATATATGACTCTATTTATAAAAAATTGAAAAATAAAAATTTATTATTACTTGTTTGCTTTTAATTTTGATAAAGATAAGGTCAATTTAGATAACCATGAAAATTTTATTCAAAATATTTTATTTTAACAAATTTATTATTATCAAACAATATGGAATGATAAATAGATCGTGATAAGAGATTTTATTCTTCAACATTGATATATTTTATCTGTAATATAAAAACATTTTATATGTCAACATTGATATACATAAATTTTTTTAGGAAAAATAAATCTGAGACTATATAATAAGTAGTCATATTGTCATATTTTGTGTGTCAATATCAACATATTTTGTGTGTCATATTAGCATATTTTTATGTCAACAATGACATGCCGTCTTATGTATTTTTTATATATTTTTTTACAAAAATTAAAAAAATTGATATATATCAATTTTGACAACAAACCATGTCAATATTGACATACTCAAAATATCAATATTAAAGAATAGAACATATTAGCACGATCCACAACTTTATTCCGTATAGTTTAAAATATTTTTTCTCCATACTAAATTCATATCGAGCATGCAACCACATCCCCTTTTCCACTTGATTATGTTTTTCTTCTTATTTTGCTTTTATTAATAAAAAAAATGCTTGGCCTCCTACGAAGATCGCTGTTGTGAGTAGCCTAAGTTACTAATTGTTGGCCAATTCCTGATTTGATTTTCCTTGTCCACTTTGATGGTCATTAATAAATAATTCTCATTTAAATCATTGCATTAGCCAATGCGAGGATTTATACAAGAGAATTTTGTACAAGATTTGTTAGAACTAGGAAGCTACCGCTCGAGGTGGAATCAAGCAACCATTTTGAATTGACTTGTGCAAGAATTAACTACTAATGTATATCCTCAAGGAAAACTATGAACTGAGATCGTCTGAGTGTCCATTGACATGTTACATTGGTCCCTCTCCTCCGGTTCCAATATCAACTTTTTGAAAATGACTAATAGGTCATTCATTATATATACTAACATGTTATAATGCACAAACACTAAAAATAAAATACATAAGTAAAATATAATATAATTTGAAGATGAAAGCTAAACCAAAAGTGTCAATTGAAATTAAATCTAGGCAACACACAATTTGTACTTAATCTTATTCTCATACTACTCACAACAGTAATCTACCATATTAGGTCACGAAATAAATAATTAATTTTCCTCTCATCCATTCCCAATATAGCAATGACATATTTTTCTAATTGCAAAAAAAATCAAATCTAACTCACAAATACATAAATATTTTCTCCATTTAAAAGAATAAATTATGTAGTGGAAGAAGAGGGAATTGCAAATGGTATGTGAAAATATGTAAATATTAGACTATATTTATAAAAATTTTAAAAATAAGAATTTATTATTACTATGATTTATTTTTAATTTTGCTAAAAATAAGGTCAGTTAAGATAACCATAAAAATATTATTCAAAAAAATTATTTGAACAAATTTATTATTATCAAACAATACGAAATGATAAGTAGACCATGATGACAGATGTTATTATTCAACATTGACATATTTTGTCTGTCATATAAACATGTTTAATATATGTCAACATTGGCAACATAAATTTTTTTAGGAATTTGTTTAGGTAAAAAAATTTGAGACTGTAAAATAAGGAGTCATATTGTCATATTTTGTTTGTCAATATTGACATATTTTTTGTGTCATATCAACATATTTGTATGTCAATAATGACATACCGTCTTCTGTATTTTATATAGATTTTTTTGTTTAAAAAAATTAATATATGTCGATATTGACATACAAACTGTGTCGATATTGACATACTCAGAATATCAATATTGAAAAATAAAACATGTTAATGCGATCTACCTTTTTATTTCGTATGATTTGAAATAATTTTTCTTCGTGTTCAATTCATCCCTAGCGGAAGCCATACCCCCTTTCCATCTAATTAATTTTATTTCGTATGCTTTTATTAATAAAAAATTGCATGCCCCTGAGAAGATCACTGTTGTGGGTAGCGTAAGTCACTAATCATTGGCCATTTCCTGATTTAATTTTCTTTGTCCAATGTGATGACCATTAATAAATAATTATCGTTTAAATCATTGCATTAATCAATACAATAATTTATACTAGAGAGTTTTGTACGTGACTTGTTAGAACTGGGAAGTTACTCCTCGAGGTGAAATTAAACCATTTTGAATCGGCCTATGCAAGAATCAACTATTAATGTATATTCTCAAGGAAAGCCATGAAAATGAGATTGTCTAAGTGTCCATTGACATGTTTACATTAGACCATCCATTACGCACGCCCTCTGCGTGTCAACATGGTTTCACAGTAGATGTAGCTCGTCTTGATTGAGCCACGTCGGTAGGTCTTACATAGTCAATTTTTTAAATTTTTTTTAAATCATAAAAAAAATTTCCCTTTACCATTTTACACCATTGTGTTTGAACAAATTTTTTAATATTATTCATAATTTTATAAAAAAAATGTATACAATTGGTATGGTTTTTAGGGTTCGAAAAAATTTGTGCGGTCCAGAATCGTTTGAACTCTATAAATATAAATCAATCTCATATCATTATTTCACCTCATGAATATTTTACTCAATACATCGGATCTCTATCAAATTTTATGATAACTGATATACAAATTTGAAATAGAGAAGACCATTCGGTCTAAGAAAAGACTTGATTGAGCATTTTTGGCAAAATTTTGGTAGTGGTAGTTAATTATGTAATTTGTAATTTTCTATATTTTTTTAACTTCGTAGTTTGTTATGTAATTTTCAATTATTTATCAAAAAATTTATTTCGCAAAATGATGAATTTTAATAGTTCAAAATTAAATTTAGCGTCTTTAAATTTATTCAAAATCATATTCAAGTTTAATATAATTAGTTGTATTAAATAAACCAGAACTACAAAAATGGACGTTAACGAGTGGCACGACAATATAATAGTGATATGATAGTGGGTTGAAAACTAACTACAACGACAAATTTGATGTGATATAATATAAAAGTGACGTGATGGTGACATAATAGTGGATAGTTTTAGTTACTCTGCTATAGTTCCAATATCAACTTTTTGAAAATTACTAATAGGTCGATCATTTATATATAATAACATGTTATAAGACACGAACACTGAAAATAAAATACATAAATAAAATATAATATAATCTACAGATGAAAGCTAAACCAAAAACATCTTACGGTTCAAATGTAATGGTAACATTGGTCGATATCATTTTTTCCTAAACCTATGAAAGATCGGACCCCATTAATGCTTAATATGATAACATGTTTTATTTTTTATATTAGTGGACAGTCGGTCAACCTTTTTTTTAAATAGAAAAAAATGTTTGGGAGAAAAATAAAATTCAATATCATCTAATAACCAAAAATTTATGTCAACCCTGTCTAATTAAAATCACACAAAAATATCATTTATGTTTGTCTCGAGGAAAAATCAAATTGCGGAGAAACATTTTTCATTCCGAATAAAAATTTTAAATTTCAAATTTCTTTTTGTTGTAACAGTAAGGGTGCTAACTTCAAATTTGTTAACTGATAATGTGTAAAAAGATATATTTTTATTTTATCTGTTATGATATTATTGTTTTTGGGTAAAGAATTTAATGTTGGTCGTGGCAGTCAATTTGGCGTCATGGTTCGTCTCTGGGCATGGATAACGAGGCTGATGTCACGTGTTCGTGACCGAACCTCTTGGTCAGCCCAGCGCTGTCAGTCACGTGCCATTTCTTAGATTTCTTTTCTTCCAACCCATATAATAATTGCCAATGAGTGATTTATTATAAGTCTAAGTCCCGGTTACCAATACATTTTGGTGCATTTAGTTATTCGACTAAAACACAGACTAATCCTTAAATAATATTCGGACAATAGCGGTAAACGTATCTGATAATTAGGTAACAATCATTAACATCAAGTAGGCTGAAATTATCTGGGACAAAAAGACCGTGATGTCCTCGACTCGTGACGTCGATTGCAGACGTGAAACATTGTTGATGCCCAGTCATTCTTTTTTTTTTTTAAGTAACCAACTAATCAAAAAATTTGAAAATAAAAGTTTATCAAGTTCCGTCGGATGAAGATCAATCTAGTACTGATCGATTTCGAATACATATTATAACGGAGTTCATCTAGCATTGGCATCATTTTTTCTTGATATTTTTTTTCGAGAAGAGTGGCGCGAAGCCTATATTAAGAACAACGATTACAGAACATAGAGAAATACAAACATAACATACAAAGAAACTGAACGGAACACGACAACCAATCCGTAGGAAACAGAGAGGCATGGGTGGAGTCGAAGGATAGACGTCAAGGTAGTTTCAATCAGGTGGTTTCAATCGTCAAGGGTAAAAACTGATTAGAAGTAATACAGTGAAATATTGATGATGTAACTTGACCTTTGACCTTTTTTCTGATGTTGGTATTCGGTCCAAATCAGTCTCAAATCATAACGATCTGATTGAACTTCTGAAAGGGCAACGAATATGAATTGTTTTGTTCATTGGTCATTGAGTTTCTCCGTGCTAATTCCCTGTGCAAAAGGTAGTCGTCTTTGCAAAAATTACGGCTTCATTAAAATGGTTATGGCTCATTGGATTCTTTAAGCGCAATCCAAAACTAGCTTTACTCTAGTTCGATTTTGGGCCCAGGCTCCAGATTAGTCAGAATATTATATGTTGCATAGTTTAATAAACTCTTGGAGCCTGCCTAGGAAACATGTCGTCCAGTGGAGGAGCATATATTTTTTCCGCCATAGACAAGGGTCCACCTCGATAAATAGCAATAGACTTGGAGTGGATTTAGAGGGGACTAGTTATTAGTCCCATATGGGGAATAAAGGAAAGGAGTTAATAAAAAAGGGTGATTTGGTAAAATTCCATTGATTTCTTTCTCTTCCCATAATCTCTGAAACTACTATCCTATTTTGAATTAATTGATTTATCTCTCCAATTAATTAACCTCCCACCTAATTAGCATAACCTCTCACCTAATTAGCAATTTATTTCTCCCATTAATTAACCTGCCACAAAAACTCTATTAGTAGCCATCATTATTCTAATCACTAAACTATTCTTTCTATGTTTTCTCATTTACTGGTTTATTAGTTTATTGGTTTACTAATTTACTGGTTTATTGTTTTACTAGTTTAATAATTTTCTGGTTTATTGGTTTATTGATTTAGTGGTTTATTGGTTTACTGATATACTCGTTTACTGGTTTATTGGTTTACTGGTTTAATGATTTGATAGTTTACTTGTTTGTTGGTCTATTGATTCATTTTTTTATTTGTTTATTGATTTACTGATTTACTAGTTTACTGGTTTATTGTTTTACTGGTGTATTGGTTTACTGGTTTTCTAGTTTTCTAATTTACTGGTTTATTGGTTTATTGATTTACTGATTAATTGGTTTACTGGTTTAATGATTTGCTGGTTTACTGGTTTATTGGTTTACGAACGTAGACTGTCAATGGGCGAACGACGACGACGAATGCGAAGGGGAGGAATGCGAACGGCAACTACGATGAATGCGAAGGGGAGGGATACAAACAGCGACCAAAGAGGGCGTTCAACGACGATGAATGCAAAGGGAAGGAATACGAACAGCGACGGTCAATGGGTGTGGATATCATAATACGAATGGCGACGTTCTGCGATGACGGACAAGTTAGGGTTGGGAGTAGATATCAGAGGTGGAGGCCGAAAGAGCTCGTTCGTCATGTTCGTATTTTTTTTCTTCTTTGTTTCTCTCTCCAGATTTAGGGATTTTGCTTTTTGAGGAAGGAATACAAAAGGTTTTGTAAATGGAAGAAGAATCGTGAAGGATGGAGTGGGTTTAAATTAGAGTGTTTAAATTTTAAGTTTTCCTAAAAAAATGGGATATTTAATGATGATTATGTTAAAAAAGAGAAAGTCACTAAGTGCTGGGTTTTTAAGTTTGAGTAATAGGTCAAAAATGCCCTTGAGCTATTTTACACCATTAGATCAGAATATTTTTAAAAAGATTCTAATCATATAGTTTAGATTTAAGTCCCCATATGAGAACACCCTCTCTTTAGTCCACGTAGAATCCAATTTCCAATAGACTGCAATCTAGGGAGAAATTTTTTTGAAAGCTAAATGTTACACATGCATTACACCTGTCATAAATTAAATTCTAAATATTTATTAATTGATAAACTTAGTATCCCGCTATGTCAAATAGCCCTTTGGTATCCAGGGAGAAGTTGATGTTATAGAGATTTTTTTCTCCAAAAGTTTGATGTTAGTTTAGAATCAGATTCCAATTCCAAGATAAATAATTGAATAGAGTTCGTAACCCTTAAAAATGAAATAAAAAAAGATTTTGTAAGCCTCATTAAAATGGGCCCGTGCGAAAGCCACCATGTAATTACATTCGGCAGGTCCATCTTGCCCAGAAATTTTAGACCAGCCCAGTAAAACTTCCTTAAGAAAAAAAAAAACCTGTAAAACTAATAAAGCAGTCGCAATTATAACGTGAAATCTCGCTAAAGAATCTCACTGTGACCAAATGTGCATCATTTTCTCCTCTTGATTAATTACCGCTAGGCACTAATCACACAATAATTACGTCCGACCAAAGAAACCCACTTCACCATTTGAAGCAACTCAACACAATCTTTATTCATATACCTCATCTCTTTTCCTTCCTTCTTTCAATAAAAAAAAAACTTGTAAGTACTAACTT
>SOPF01027111.1:85873-99376 GCA_012979155.1 Hypericum perforatum | reverse complement strand
CTGTTCATTAATTAAACAATTACATCAAACAACTCGTGCACGCACCTGAATACATTATGAGGATGGAAATCAAACTCAACTAATTTCTGAAATTATTCATTACTCATCTTGTCGGTTACACGATACTAATGTTTCAACTCGATAATTTGTAGCATACACCTACAACAAATATTATATTCATTTGATAAGCTATACTATAAGTTCAGTTCATCCACTGATTTGTTTGACTGTGGGGCACCCTTGACAAGCCCATTCGTCGAAGATTTGGCTTGTACTCCTTAATCAGACCTCCATTACTTTTCCTCGATCTTAATTTCAACGAAGTGCGGGCGAAGTAAGTTAACTTTGGAGAATTTCCCATTCCATAATATATATAAAAACCCGTAACACCTAATTGAACTACGCCAGTAAAAGTTGATGGATTAGGACATAAGTAAATGTATAAAATATAAAGAAAATTTAAAAGTCAATATTTACAAGTTCAAATCTCAACTAAACTGATCAACTAGCTAGACCCAATTCAAACCATAGAATTTCTTGCGTCACATTGAGGGCCACAAATAATAACATTCCAATTCGGAATTAATTTCTGGCTCCTCGAACAAATTGGCGGGCATAAAATCTCCTGGAAATTCATGTTCATTCTCCACATCTTCCTGTTGAATTTTCAGGTCTCCCTCGCTTGTGTCCTCCAAACCAAGCTCATTTTTCAAGTAACTGAGCCACCTCATGTTCTCAATTTCCTCGAGGTATGTTTGTCCAAGGTTTGAGGTTATAGATTCCTGATCAGCATTCGCGGTGACTTCCAAAATATCGTTGTCCGAGTTACTTAAGCTATCCAACATGTTCCAAAAGTCAACATCCGACTCCAATGGAATTTCTATTTCTGATTTAGTACCTTGAACCTCTGCTGGCTCCTCTTGCTTGGTAACATCAACCTGGCTATCACCCATGTGATCTTTTTGCTGAAAATCCGGATTTTCTGTTGATGAAACTTCAAGTTGTTGGAGATCGAGTTTCGTACTCGTGTTATCATGCGACATAATAACATTGTTGGAGGAAGATGAAGGAGAAGACAAATTTGAAGACGATCCAGAGTTTGCATCTAGTGGTGATGCTAACTTTTTCTTGAAATGTGTGTTCCACACATTCTTGATCTCGTTGTCCGTTCTTCCCGGAAAATAGGAAGCAATCTTTGACCACCTGAAAATCTAGAATCAGCTTGATTGCATTTAAAGTATATTTTTGAAATCGATTTTTCCGTTCAGTTATTTTCTCAATAATAATTAAGGTGTAACGATGTTACCGAAATCGCTTTTCGAGTGAATAAATAGCATGCAATAATAAAAAACAACAAGGGGAACTATTTTACTTGTTTCCCAAAGTTTGTTGAAGCCGGATGATCATATCCTCTTCCTCTTTGGTGAAGCTCCCACGCTTTAGGTCAGGCCTTAGGTAATTTATCCATCTTAAACGACAACTTTTCCCGCACCTCGCCAGTCCTATTCAAACACACAAAATAACCCATAAATAGAGTGGCCCATTTAACCAAATGTAAGAAATTAGGGATCAGAAAATATATAAAATATGCAAATCAATTCAAAATTTTACTTTGGTTTTAATTGTTGAAATCCTGGAACGTGTGGGAGAGAAGTTGGATTTTCTTTTTGCAGGGTAAAATGGAAGAAATTCTACTACTAAGCAATCAACAATATTGATTATCACAACACCTGGTAGCTAAGCAGTATCATTCATGTGTTGTTGAAAATGGCCAGGCACCAAAGTTTTTTGGTGAATGTATCTATATGATAAACATGTACATGCGTGCACCAGCTTGATTATGTTCCAACCCGGCTAGAACTTCGATTCATGAGTGTTCGGAACCTTGTGGTTATAACTTTTTACAAAATCTAGTCCAATTTTAAAATTTTCATGAGAACAAAGATTGTCGGTCACTTTTGGTAACCCTGGTGCCCACCTTCTAAAAATCGTCAGCAAATTACCTTATAAAACGGGGAGTTTCCGAAAAAAAATATAAACATATATTTAAAAAAAAAACCTTGAGGTGTAGCCTAACCAAAATAGCGAATGGAACAGGGATTTGGGAATATACTTAAGCGCGGGTTCAAACTCAGAAAATATAAAAATAAAAGAAGAGACTAGAAAAGAAAAGAAAAGAAGGAGACAAAGAGGTAAAGGAAATCAGTCCATAAATTTATAATAAAAAATGGATGAGCTATCCTGGAAGTTCATCAATGGCACCAAGGGTTTCCTCAATAGAACAAAGAGAATGATCAATAAGAAGGTGACTACAGAACAAAAAGGTTCTAGATACGTTGATCGAATTTATAGTAAAAAATGGATGAGCTGTCCTGGAATTTAATCAATGGCTTCAATAGAACAAAGAGAAAAATTAATAAGAAGTTGACTATAGAACAAAAGGGTTCTAAATACATTGATTGAATTATCTGCAACGAATTTCGATAATTTTGTTATATTCACGGTGCGTATTGATATAAAAAAATAAACTCGTGTCATATTTGATCAAGAAAAGAATTTAAAATTTTTGGTAAACGAAAAATTCATACTTTATACAAATGTCTACTCAAATCGAGTTAAGAGATATAAAACAACATAGTTAATTATAGAGAGATGATACCAGCTTCTTTAGGGAGAGCCCTCCAATTCTCATGTCCATGTTTCTGAATGAATGTCATCAGCCTGAGATCTTCTGCTGGGCTCCATGGACCTCTCTTCACTTGGCTCTTATCACAGCAAGGTGCCCTTCCTTTCCCCATCCTACATCAATTCTCTCTCTCTCTCTCTCTCTCTCTCTCTCTCTCTCTCTCTCTCTCTCAATTTATTGTCCAGGGTTGATCCTGTATGTGAACAGTCAGTCTACTAAATAGTGTCACTCAATGGATCTTTCTTTGGTTTGGGGAGAAGTCCTTTCAGGGTGTGCCGGTTATATATATATAAGTCATTGGTTTTAAGGGGCAACAATAACATGACGTCCATCATGACGTCATCAACCTTAGATAGTACCTGATCATTTATTGATTTTCCTTGTATACCCGCTTGTTGAAGTTTTGGGACGAACTTTTTATGTCAAGGCTCCTGGATATGATTGTCTTAGTTCAATGCATTTTTCACACCTGGCCATATTTGGTTGTCATTCTGTCTATTGCATTTTTTTACTTTGTGCCAGTTTTGGTATGTAAATTAATGTGGTTTTATAGCGTTCATATAATTAAGAGGCTAGTTTTAATCAGTGAACAGTTGCTCTTACATTTTAATGAAATAGTAGCTTAAAAAATGTTATAATGAAATAGTGGAGATTTGCCTTGGAGTGACCGGGGTTCAAGTCATGATTGCGATAAGAACCTAAGGTGAATTTCAAACACCTATTTGCAATCCGTTTTTAGAAGAAGCGATATCCTTCTTACTATTATGTCTACAAGCATGCACATTTACTTGATATAAAGGATTCCCTAAACTTTATTAATCATCAAACGGGTTACAAATAACAAGTACCATGGGGTAAACTAACCCTCTTAAAGTTAAAATAATTTGTTACCAATTAAAAAAAGAACAACCCTTTTAATGTCATCCAACTGATATGCTAAGAAAGGATATCAAATACAATATAATCAAAAATGATCGTCAAGACATGTTTGGATAGAACGTCGATCTCACGTTTTTTTTTCTCTCTGAATATGTTCAACATATATCTCTCACTTACTATCAATCAACTCACTTACATGGATCTCTCACTTAGAGAATAGTATCTAAGAAGGTTGGGGCTTATATTTTAACGTCAAAAGTCATAACATTTATTAGTTTTGATAATTATTTTTAATATATCTAAATCGTTATGCATATTCTTTTGATTTTGATGTCTGATGTCTAATTGTTTTGTTTACTCTAAATCTGCTAAAACGGTGATCTACGTTTTTTTTACACTGATATTTATCATATACTTTGACATTAACGCCCCCTTACCCAGAATTTTAAGCTTTTACTTTCCAAAGGAAGTTATGCCACAAGTGGGTAACTCTATTTATACCTAAAAGTAATGTGACTTTTGACTAATTGATGTGCATAGGTTTGCGTTTAAACCATCCGTATTATATCATGGAATTACATATGCATTGGAAAGGGTGACCTGATCTCATCGGAATTCATATAGTTTTAATGCATAATAATACCAGGCACAGCGCCCGGTGCGTGCGGCCCCGATCCGCCACGTAGCGGGTCGTCCATTCGCTTATGCCTCGCGTGTCAGCAAGGCGCTCTGCGCCCTTCGTCCAGCGTGGCAAACTGGGCAACGTGGCCCGCGCGGATTGGTCCACGCGGCTAAGTCAGTACACATTCAGTTTTTTTTTTTTATAAAAAATCAAAAAATCGGAAAAAAATTCTATTTTTTTTTTACCATTTCCAACTTTTCTGTCCATTTAAATTTTTTTGGTAGATTTATACAATTTTTTGAATCCGAATAACGAGACTTTTCAGTTAAAAATTGTGTGTGGTTCAAATCTGTTTAAAAAAGTGTAGTCCAAAATTATTTGAAAAATCTATAAATTGATACAACCTTCTTAATAATTTTTCACACCAACTCCTCTCCTCTCCTCTTTTTATAAAGAAAAATATAGGTATGGATCTGATTATTCCTAAAGAGAAGCCGGTATCAAGATCCATGACCACTGATACTCAGATTCGGAATAGAGAAGCTTATATCGCTCTGCGTAAAGACATCATTGAGCACGTTTGGACTAAGTTTGGTAGCGGTAATTAGTTATATAATTTGCAAATCTAAGTTATTTCTTGAATTTCGCAGTTCTTTTGTAATTTGCAATTTTTAATAAAATTTCCATTTCGATAAATTTTGTACTTCGATTTTTAATTTTTTCGAAGTTACGTGAATTTATATTCGAGTTGACTACAGTTAATTGAATTTTAAAAAACTGAGCTGACAAAAAAATGACGTGGCATCTATGACACGACACTGTAGCGAGGGCACCACTGTGGGCCGAAAATTGAGAGCAGAGGCACAACAAACGTGGCGTCCATGGCACGCAATGTATATATATGCACATCAAAGCCGTCCCTATTGTTAGAAATTATTCTTTTTAATTTTTTTTTAAGTCTGGATTGGAAATTATTCTTAAAACTACGTGTCATTTTTATCTCGCAAGTTATCCGTGTGACATTCAAATTTTTAGTCTCCAAAAAAGCAGTAGATATATGCACATCAAAGCCGTCCCTATTGTTAGAGTCGATGGTTAACCCAATCACCAGACATCTCTTTCATCCCAAAACTTCTTCGATGGTCCCTCCTTTCTTTTGCTAGATCTACCAACTTTAGTTTTTTTTTATTGGTAAATTTTTTACGCATGTTATAGATTGAATCTGGACCCCGTCTTCCGCTATCAGCATTTTGGCTCTACCAACTTTTGTCCATGAAAGCCTCCGTATAAATCCAACATATTGATTGATATATTAAAAAAAAAGCACGTTTGGTGTTACATACGCAATTAATCAGGTTGAAAGCGATGCCGTTTTTGCTGGGAGAAAAACCTTTTGTGCGTTTGAAGCGTTACGATGCCGAGTTGCTCCAAGACTACTCCTCCTGCCGCGACTAACACGGCGACCGAGCTAGTCGAGGAGCTGACTCAACCTGATCGTCCATCCTACGCCTCTATGGCGAGCTCTCAGCCGGGGAGCTGGACCTTCTCGGGCTCTGGCCCAACCCCTATCCTTGTTGGCGATAAGCCTGCGCTGGTCGTCGGCAAGGACATCTCCAGCTCCTGCCGCGCTTTTGGAGATCGCGCTTTCATCGGCAGATTGGTCCTTCCTAAGGGGACCAAGCCTCTCTCCTCGGCCAGTCTGCGCGCGGAGCTAGTACGACTTTGGGGCTTACAGTCTTGGAGTATGCTCTCCCTTGGGCTGGGTTTCTTCACTTTCCGGTTCGTCGTTGCGGCGGACAAGGAGCGCATCTTCCAGCCCGGACTGTGGAAGCTCCAGCAGGGCAGGCTCTTTCTTCAGCAGTGGGTTCCGTTCTTCAGATCCACTCGTCAGGCTTCTACTTTGTCCAAGACTTGGATAAAGTTAGTCGGCCTGAGCAGTGAGCACATCTCGGAGGATATCGTGTCCGGCCTGGCCAGAGCAGTGGGCACACCGATTCGACTGGACACGGAGGCCCTCCACAGGGTCAACGGGGTTCAGCCTCAGGTGCTGGTCGAGCTGGACCCAGCCAGGCCTCGTCCTTCTAGTGTCAGCTTGATACTGGACTACGGCGAGGTTGACGTGCAGATCCAGTACCAGGACTCGACCCCTGTCTGCGTCTACTGCAAGGCGCAGGGACATATGCGCGGTGCCTGTCCGCGTCTGGCTTCCTCTAGGAAGAAGCCCCCTGGGACTGCACCGCCAACCTCTACTCCACCTACGCGTGCCTGGGTTGGCACTGGGAGGGTTTTCTCCTCTAGTCCCAACCACACGCCTTATTTCCCTCCGGCGGAGGTGGCCGATGGCATTGCTCTTCCTACAGAGAATGCCTTTGCTGCTCTCGCCGAGACTGAGGATCAGGAGGCTCCCCTAGCCCCCGAGGGTTTCCCCCCTCCCGCAGATTTCCCTCCAGCTTCGGACTCCCCTGTTCCAGGGCTTGATGCGGAGCATCCCATGGAGGTCTCCTATCTGCAGGCGGCCCTTTATGCGGCGCCCACTGAGGAGCCTGCTGCCCCGCTCGACCCACCGGCACTCCCAGTGCTCCCTTCTCCTGTGGCGGCTCCTACTGCTCCGGTTGAGCGGAGCTCCTCCCCTTCGAGAGAGTCCACTGCCTCGTCGCGGGCTCAGGTATCACCCTCTGCACCGTCCTTGCTGCCTGAGGCTGTTTTGCAGGGTTCGCCTATTATTGTGGTTGCGCCGGGCACTGAGCCTGGGTCTAGTGGTAACCCCGAACGAATAGGTCATGCCGAATTTTCGGCTCGAAGGCAAGCCTTGGCAGCCTCCACCTCTTCAGGAGCATCCTCTTCTCCTCTCCTCTGCGCGGTAAACAGACAGGCTTCTCCTCCATCTGCCGATCTGGCCTGGACGGACGTGGTTCATAGGAAGGGCAAAGGCACGGCTAGATCTTCTTCTAGCTCCTCCTCCCGAACGCGTCCTCCTACGCCAGGTCCTTTTCCTTGGGATTCTCATGGTCGCACAGACATAGTCCAGGTTGGCACTGAGATGGTGAGTCTTCGTGAGGCAGTCATTCCTTTTGTTCCTTACCGATCTGAGATCATGGAGCTTGAGGCACTTGAGGACCAGCTTGAGGACAGCAAGATGGTCGCTGAGTTCATGGCGGGTACGCAGACCTTTGAGGTGCCCCAAAACCTTCCAGCTACTGTCAGCACGCGGAGTTTGCGGAGCGGGGTAAAGCTTCTTCCGCAACCGGGCTTTAGCAGGAGACGTAGGCGATGGGGTTAGTTCTACTCCCCGTTCCTTTGATCTCTGCAGCTTGTGCTTCAGATTGCCATGTTTATCAGACTGTTGGTAGCATGGTCTTTTGTTTGTTTTTCGGTTTGCTCTTCATGGTTGGCCCACCTGTCTTCCACTGCGTTGGATCACAGGATGGTTTCGGGCCTTCTTCTTCTTTCTGCTTTCAGTCTCGCCCCGCCTGACTGCCAGGTCTGTTGGCTTGCAGGCTTTACGGGCTCGAGCACCGTCTTTTTCTTAACTCTTTTTGTTTTTTGTTCTAAAAAAAAAAGAACATAAAAATTATCATTTTTATAGGTTAAGTAGGACGTGTGAGTTTAAGCTCTCCGAAATAAAAGTATTAAATATTTTTTTAAAATTTTATTATCATTTTAATTTAAATCTGAATGAGTTAATTAGTAAATGTTCGAATATTATGTAGTAAACAATAAAACTAAAAAGAAAATAGACAAGAAAAAAGCGTTAAATTTTTTCCACGAAACAAAGCCAGACAGAATTTGTGGACAATCGCATTATCGTAGCTTCGAATTGGTGATTATTACCAGGAAAAGAAATCACCCTTTCCCCCTCATGATTAATCTTGGTCGAGAATGGATTTGTACCTAAATAAAATTCTTCAATTTATTTTCCACATCCCTCAACTAATCACGGGAAGGTCGGATATTCGTAAATATATTTATTTAAAGGAAGTGGAATGATGTTACGTGAAAGAACCATGGGGTGAGAGAGATATACCAAGTCTTGAGATTTAGGTGACCAGCCCCATAACATTAGTGCCCGTTGAAACCAACATCCCATATTTGACGAAATTAGTCAAGGCCATTGAATTCCATCTTCAGTGTATTAATTTGGTGTAAGAATCTATTTCTCAAAATTTGACACAAAATGTACATTATTTTTTGCCAAATAGCTTGTCTAAAATCGATAGAATTAGTTTTGTCATTTTTGTGATTCTAAAAAGTAAACATATTAGTGGGTATACAATTAATTTCGAGACTAAAAGAGTAATATGCCAAACCCTGGACCCATGCAATCTAAGAAGTCCAGCATGTCCAACTATAAGAAATTGACAGAATATGGATGAGTTTAAATTGAAATTAACCAATGAGCTCCTCTCTCAATCCAAGTCCTTTGTTAGGGAAACTAACAACAACAAGGCTTTAACCATGCCCAACCTAATCTTGACATATATACTTCGTTGGGGTTAGTAGACGTTACTAACCTTGGAAGACTTGAGCGACTACCAAACTCTTAAACTATATTTTTTTGGTGAATAACTCTTAAACTATATTATTCTATAGATATGAGAGGAAATTGGAAAATTAGACATGGGATCAACAGAAACAGAGAAATTATGTCGGGCTAGCAAATTTTTTTTATTTAGACGAGGGAGAGGTCTCATAACTTTTATTTATCAACTGAGTAGATAATAAATTGTGTATACTACGGGATACACATCAAAACAAAAACTTTAAAAATTTTAGCACGTTAAAAAAGATGGTCAAAATATGCTTGGAGCGGATATCTTCAATACTATTACCCTCTCTACAAGTATACTTCAGGGGTATCCCTAAAAGAAAGTATGCGTTAGGGGTACCATATGTATGACAGGTGGCTTATGTTTTATAGGGTGGGGCTCGGAGACACGTGGCAATTGCCCAGCCTAATCAGAATTTTCATTAATAAGATTTGGCTAGTAGAAGACCTATATTCTTTGGTAGTGATCTTGTCGTAGGTGCAATCGGGTGTTTGGATTGGTGTTCGAGTCCCAATTTGGTACAGGAGCACCGTGCACAGTACGATGCTGGATACTGTACACACGGGGGCATAATGGTCATTATGACCATTGCAAAAAAACTTCCAAATTAAATCTTTCTGCTAAAAAAAACATAGAAAAAACCTCCAAAATTCAAAATCTCCCAGCTTCGAGTCCCCCGATGACAGCAACGACAACGGCAACGATGGAGACGGCAAAGGAAATGACGGAGACGATGATTATAGAAATGGCGACGACGACGGGTATGGAGACAGCGAAGGCAACGACGGAGACAACTATTATGCAAATGGCAGTGGCGACAATTATGGAGACGGCGACAACGAAGGCAACGACGGAGATGATGATTATGCAGTTGGCAACGGAGACGACAATTTTGGAACTGACGACGGTGATGATAATGGAGGCGGTGATGGCAACATCAATGGTGACGGGAGTCGGTAAATCCATTCAATCCCTAAATCAGCAATATCGCCAGTTATAGGAGTCGAAAAATGCGATGGGAACGGAGGAGGCGACGGTGGAAGCTATTTCTTCCCAAATTACCAGGAACCATCTTCTTTGTCCATTAAAGGTTTGCATGTCGTGATTCGATGGTTTGTTGTTTTTATTCAATGGTTTGCATGTTGTGATTCGATGGTTTACATGTTGTGATTCGATGGTTCGTATGTTGTGATTCGCTAAGATCAGAAATGCCTATTTTCCTTTCCCAGTTGTGATTTGCATGTTGAGATTCGATGGTTTGCTATTTTCATTCAATGGTTTGCATGTCCCTTTTGATGGCTTTCATGTCCCTTTCGATGGTTTGCATATCGTGGTTCGATGGTTTTCATGTCGTCATTCAATGGTTTGCATGTCGTGATTCGCTAAGATCAGAAATGCCTGTTTTTCTTTCCCATTTATAATTTGCATGTCATGATTCGCTAAGATCAGAAATCCCTATTTTTCTTTCCTATTTATGATTTGCATGTCGTGATTATTCGATGGTTTTCTGTTGTCATTCAATAGTTTGTACGTTGTGATCTATAGTTTGCTGTTGTTATTTGATGATCTATATACTATTATTTGATGGTATGTATGCCGTTATTCGATGGTATGTATGTTGTGATTTAATAGTCCATATGGTATGATCCGATGATCTGTATGTTGTAATTCTATGGTTTGTATGTTGTGATTTGCTAAGATCTGATATGTCTATTTTTCTTTTCCAATTGTGGTTTGCATGTTAAGATTCGATGGTTTGTTGTTTTCATTCAATGGTTTGTATGTCCCTTTTGATGGTTTTCATGTCCCTTTTAATGGTTTTCATGTCATGATTCGATGGTTTACATGTCGTGATTCGATGGTTTTCAAATCGTGATTCGTTGGTTTGTATATTGTGATTCGCTAAGATCAGAAATGCATGTTTTCCTTTCCCAATTATGGTTTGCATGTCGTGATTATTCGATGATTTTTTGTTATCATTCAATGGTTCGTACGTTGTGATTTATAGTTTGTTGTTGTTATTCGATGATCTGTATGCTGTTATTCGATAGTCTGTATGCTGTTATTCGATAGTCTGTATGCCGTTATTTGATGGTCTGTATGTTGTGATTCGATGGTCTATATGTTGTTTTTCAATAATTTGTAGTTTAAAATTGGGATCACCTTGAGAGAGAAAAATATGGAGACAAATGTAATTTTAAACACCTGAAGAACTAGAAGAGTTCTACAAATCTTACGCGCACCAAAAAGGTTTTGGTGTGCATTGTAGGTATCAAAGAACGAGGATGATAAATGGCAAGGAAATAATATTCTACGTCAAACTTGTGCGCAACAAGGAGGGATTTCAGCGGCCAAGGAAGAAACCAAAGCAAGAAAATGCTCGTCCTTACACATAAAAAAAGACCCTAGTTGGTTGTATGGCAATGATCTATTTCAAGTACTCCCTTGAGCAAGGAGCATTCCTCATAGATAAATAGGTTATAAAGCATAATGATCATGTACTGCATTCGGTTGATTGCTCCCATATGCATAGATCCAACCGATTAATCAACTCTATCCACTAACACATGCCCCAGATGAACAGTGATGTTGGTATATCACTTAAATCATTATATGAACTGATGGCATTAAATACCGATGGCAGAGAATATCAGAGTTTTCTCCACTCTGATTTAAAGAATCATCTTGGGAAACAGAGGCAGAGATCGATGAAACATGGCAAAGCTATAGTATTACTTGAATACTTCAGAATGAGGGTGTCCAATGAGCCTTTTTTTCATGAGGTAGAAGTGGACAATGAAGAACGGATGGCAAACATTTTTTAGGCTGATAGAAGGATGAGGAGTGACTATAACTATTTTGAAGATGCCATTTGTTTTGACACGATATTTTGAACAAATAGAAATTATCGTCCATTGGTATGAACCTCTTACTAATTTCAAACTCTGTTCTAATGCAAATCATTATACATCTTGTATTTCTGATAGTCTGAATCATTGAATTATAATAAACTATCTGCTATTTGGATGGTCTGCTGTTTCTTTTTTGATGGTTTTCTATTTTGTTTTTTGATGGTTTGATGTTCTTTATTCGATGGTTTTCTATGCTTTCTTTAGATGGTTATTTTTCTATTTTTGATGATTTGCTATTCTATATTCGATGGTTTACAAGGTTATTCGTTAAATACGACAACCATTATATGAGTTGTGTTTTTAGTACACCTCTCCTGTTTGAGGAGACAATGGATTCATTTCAATGGTTGTTCAAGACCTTCTTAAGGTGTATGGATGGCAAAGCACCAAAAACTATCTTCACCGACTAAGATCAAGCAATAGCTAATGCCATCAATGAAGAGTTTCAGAGCACATATCACTACCTATGCACCTGACACATATTAGAAAATGCCAAAAAGAATCTGAGTTGTTTATACACACCTAAGATGGCGGATTGGTTCCATTATTTGATAAAAGAAGTGGACAATGATGAAGAATTTAGCCAAGCATGGAATCTGATGTCACAAGATTGTTTCAATAATAATGAACACAAATGGCTTAAAGGAATCTACAAGTTAAGGACCAAATGGTCATTGGTATGGGTAAAACAATAAGTCACGGTTGGAATGGTCACCACACAAGTCGCAGAATCCTTTAATAGCCTTATAAAGTGGTATTTGCAACTTGATCACAACTTTCTGTAGTTGTTTCACGCATTTTAACAATTTGTTGGATGGTCGGAGGCACGAAGCAAAGAAGGCAGATTTTCAGTCGAAGGATAAGTTGTGCAACAACAAAAATTGGTTAAACCCATTGCTTAATTCAGTTGAAATCTACACACATTACGTGTATGACTAGTTTCAAACGGAGTACGATGCTGTAATTGAATACAAAATGGATCTACAAATGGATAACAATAATCACATAGGTCAGTTTGTTGTTTCTTTGTTTTCAATAGTTTGCTATTATTTTTTTTGATGGTTTGATATTTTGTTTTTGATAGTATGTTGTTCGTGTTTTTTATGGTTTCTTGTTATATTTTTTTATGGTTTGATGTTTTGTTTTCCATGGTGTGTTATTCGTATTTTCGATGGTTTGATATGTTGGATACGATAGTTTACTTGTGCAAATTACATCAAGCACTATAATGTCTATAAATATGCAAATAAAGACACTTCAGTTAAGTTGGATGAGCGAATAGTGTAAATCCACAAGTCAAATATGTTACTCTTATGCTCATGCCGATCATTAGAAGCTACATGCTTATTTTCTCAACATATACTCAGGGGTATAGACACACTAAGAACCTTGGAGGAGTAAGAATTTGGAGAGCTACCTCAACACTACATTCTAAAAAGGTGGACGGTACTAGCAAGAGATGTAATAGATACATCATCGCTTACTGTCACTCCAGGGTTAGTGAGCGACACCAAATGATGTGTGAATAAAATAAAATGTGAGCTTCTAGACTTAGCGAATGAAGCATCATTGTACCAGGAGAATATAATACTCTTGAAGGATCTCATTATTAATCCAAGAAATAAAATGCGACAAGGTCAAATGCAATCGAACAAGGTAAATTTTGAAGTGCAACGATCATCTTCTCACCGAGTCGCGTTTGGCAATAGACTTAAATAAACTAGCCCAATCTCAGAATATTTGAAATTATTTAGTGTAATTGTTTGAACTACTGTTAGATAAACCATTGAATCAAAATAGTTTGGTGCTATGACTCGATGGTTTACATTGTTCTTATTTGCTGGTATATTATGTATG
>SOPF01027111.1:7097-85863 GCA_012979155.1 Hypericum perforatum | reverse complement strand
TTTGGATATTGTTATTCAATGGTTTACTATGTCCTACTAAAATTAACCACGAATTTAAGGATTAATTGGTTATTACCTTGCTCGTGTCCTCAGTAGGCTCTCCGATAACACGTTCTTCCTTGACGTGTTCTTCTACGTTCACTCCCACTTGTGCTCTCTCCCCAGGCTCTTCCTATCGGTAAGCACCTTGATGATGGCCAACTTGTGGGATGTCATCATATCAATACAATATTGTATCCCACCCAATCGTTGTTGTAGCTGTGAATAACATACAAATTAAGGTCAAATATAGTTGATAAATATATAAAAAGTGTTTAAATGAAAACGTATATAATTAATAACCTCATCAGTTGACATTTCATCCTATTTAGGGATGTCATTCCTTTCTCCCTGGGATGGCTCCCCTTGCTCGACTTGCTGAGCTCCCTGGGGTTGCTCGACTCGCTGAGCTCGTTGGGCTCGCTCAAATTTAGCAGCTTGCTCGTTCTTTTTATTCAAGCAGTACTGAATCATCAAGTTCATATTCCCGCTGCACTTAATGATTGATGCCAAGCTAGTTACGGCATTGAAAAACCCGTTATTTGCCCTTGCAGCCACATACTTGCACTAGTTGTATGTGGTAGCATCGCTAAGCGGGTTGATGAAATCGTACAACCTAGTAGAAATCACATCCATCATTTGTGGCACTAGGAACACACCTAATCCATAAAGGATGTAGAATTGTGCCCAATCTTGGTCTGACACTAGTCCCTTCCGACCCAGCAACACCTCCTTCACGTCTTTGAAGTTGATGAAAGACCGCTTCGACACCTTCATATTGTATCTCTCGAGCAATTGTTCACAGCACTTGCTCCTTCTTTTCTGGTTGAAGGTATCCATTTCTAAATTGATCACACCTCTTTCGACAGGGAGTCTATATCTTTACTCCACAAAGTCTGGAGTCACTATCATCAGCCCGTCATCTCCCTGACACTCCAGCAAAAACTCCTCCAACTCAGCGAGCTGCATGTCATCCTCCATCATATCTAAAAGGTATCCAAAATCCTTCACCAGCTTCACACGTTCCCTGCCCCCTTCAATGCACTTTGATCCAAAGAGGAGGTCGTTTATTTCCTTTAGCAAACTTGGCCTAGTTGAACATGTGTACACCGCCATCTACACATAAAAAATGAAAGAACACGCGGTTATATTCAAATTATTCAATAACAGGACATCAAACCATTGATATTATACATAGCACACCATTGAATTACACATAACAAATCATCAAATTACAGAACAGAAACCATCGAAACACGACAAGAAAACCATCGAATCACAACATGAAAACCATCGAATTACAAAATCAAACCATCGAATAACAACAACAAACTATAGATCACAACGTACGAACCATGGCATGACAACATACAAACCATTTAATCACAACAGCAAACCATCGAATCAATACATGCAAACCATCGAAACATGGACATCAAACCATCAAAAACAAAAAGCATCATAATGCGCAAACCTCAAAACCTCAAAAGCATCATAATCCCCGTCTTTGTTTGTTTGGCCCGGATAGAACCCCTAACCCCTAACTTAGTAAGTAAGCGGCGGATAAAACCTAGGTTGGAGCTATGAAACTTACCTTTAGAATGTGCTCCGTTCTCCTCGATCGTCTGCTCCGTTCTTGTCGGTCGTCTTCTCCGTTCTCCACGTTCTCGTCGGTCGTCTCCATTCTCCACGTTCTCTCTCTATCTCTCTGTCTCTCTCTCTCTCTATTCCTCTATTTTATATTTTTTTTTCAAACGCTTCTCCTCTGTAACTGCATGCCGTCTTTTTCTTTTCTTTTTGTTTTTTAGTCGTAATGACCAAAATGCCCCCAATGTCCCTCAGCTGGATCTGGGCCGTTAGATCATTTATTAAGTTTTCCCTTCTTGACCTAAGGATCCGGAAAAGGCCCAGTACCGTGCTGCAACCCATTACGCGTCCAGTACCAAATCCAAAGCCTTGGTGTTCCTTTGACCAAGAGTTTTCTGAGTTAAGACAAGAAGCTGGCGAACTTGAGATTTCGTTGGATGACGAGTGACGTCTATCGAAGCATGCTAAAATTCGTCGAAGATTCTATTTCAACCAAATCTCGAATTGAGATGGAGAATCATCTGGAGCAGGATGCCATTCTTATAAAAAATATTAATTTCATTTTAGGTAGAAGGAATTCCTTCATTTTTTTTTTACAGAATTGCACCAAAGGTGGCCACTGGTCATACAGAGACAAGAATTGCACCATCAAATCATCTTTAACAAGACCCTGAGACCCCCCATGTTGAGCCAAAGGTGGCTAAAGAATGATGACAATTCCAGTGGGATTCTGCTAGATATTTCCTCATCTGCTTGCTCTAGAACTACAGTAGTTCTATCACAAGAGTAGCTAATAAGAGTAGCAGATATTCTCGTTCCATCCAGAAAACTTGCAAACAATCAAAAGCCGAGCTAATAAGAGTAGCAGATATTCTCGTTCCAAAAAAATGATCGGGTATGTTTATATCACAATGCCATGTTTTCCACGGAACGCTAGTGCAAATATTGCAAAGTAAATGACTTCGTAGCAGTAGATAAATGTTCTAAAAGCCGCCCCTTAGGGCAAGCACAAGATGGAGCACAGAGCCGCCCTCTATGTTGTAGTCTTTAGCTGTCTTATCATCTGCAAGCTGCTTCCCAGCATAGATTAGCCTGTCATAGCCAATACCGAAACAGATGGATCAGATTATAACAAGGCCCTCTTATAGAGAAGTGAATGCTGCACTTCGTTTCCCATACTTCATCGGAACACACTCATTCTGTACTAGTAAAAAGGAAGCTCTGCTATGAATCAGACTAGAAACAACCAAAAGCAAAAGAACCGGCAAAAAAGATGTTACCTTTGCTGGACGGGAGGAATCCCCTCTTTCTCCTCAACGCGTTCCTTGATCCTGTCAATCGTATCAGTGGGCTCAATGTCAATCTCAATCTCTTTACCGGTGAGGGTCTTCACCTTGATCATGGTCCCTCCACGGAGCCTCAAGACAAGGTGAAGAGTCGACTCCTTCTGGATGTTATAGTCAGCAAGAGTGCGCCCATCTTCGAGCTGCTTGCCGGCAAAAATCAACCTCTGCTGGTCAGGCGGGATCCCTTCCTTGTCCTGCAAAAAGACCCATCCACCAAAACTAAGCTTCTGAACTCGCATTAAAAAACACACCTTGTATCCCCAGACAAAAGCCAAATAGCCAATAAAAGTAACAAACAACTATAACGGAGTGGCATTGGTCATGCGAAAAAACTCAATGTAATCAGTCTTATTTTACCATATAATCCATTTTATTTTGCTGGTTTCGGTACAACAATTTAACAAAATTCAACAACTCTCACATCCTAGAATTAACTTCCTACCCACTATTTGCAAGAAAGTAGGTCATATAATTTACAAGCAATTTAACCACTATTTTCAGCGCCTGGTTGTTGAGGTTGGCTCTTCACTAGCTCTTCTGCTGTGTATTGGACGAGATGTTGATCCAGGCCATCCGCTGCGGAACCTAATTGGTCGAGCGAGAAGCCTCCTGAGTCAGACATGGCCCTATCCTATCGTTGGGGTTTGAATATGTTTTGTTGAGTTCTCTGGTAGTGTATTTAGGCAACCTCAAAAGGGTTAGTTTGTCTCGTTGTATTCGTGCTTATGCGCCTATTTGTGGTTAATAAAGATTAGTGGGACTAATGCCCGTCGACCTTTACCCAAAAAAAGAGAGGGTAAAGTGTCCAATTAGAGGAACGGAACAAACCCTACCAAGAATCAAACAAAGACCAAACACGTCAAAGTCCTAATCTTTACAAGTAGACCTAGAAACCCAATTGCAATAACCGCAAGCGAAGGGGAGAAAACCCTCTGGGCAAGAGAAAAAGACTGAAACTTGGGGAGGAGAAAGAAGAGTAGGGATTGACCTGAATCTTGGCTTTGACGTTGTCAATGGTGTCGCTGCTCTCGACCTCGAGAGTGATAGTCTTCCCGGTCAACGTCTTCACGAAGATCTGCATCTTCTGTCCGTTCGGAGGGGTTTTCGTCTCGCTCTGTAGAACTTTTTGTTTGAGGGATTTGAGGTTTCGCCCGACCTGTTTATCAATTTACTTGACGAGATGAGCTTGTTTTGCGAGTGTCATATTTAGGGGTGTGTATTGGATATATATTCATCTTGAATATTGAATATCAAAAAATCTGTATCGATCTTGAACTAAAATAATTTGGATAAATTATATCTGACCCTCTTTAGTTTGGTATATTTAATATTCGTCTCCGTGTATTCTGCAAATAGATTAAAATCCCTCTTTAGTTTGGAAAAATTATACGATTTCCCCCTCATGTCGGAACTGGCACATTTCTCCAGCGAGGAGGCACGAAAAATGACTATGATACCCTTATACTAAAAAACAAAAAAAAAAACTCATTCTTCCTCTTCCTCCTCCTTCTCTTTTCTTCTCCTCCACATTCCTCCCACCACTGCTTGTTCATACTCACCACCGCTTCAGTTTCATAGATTCTCGTCAATACCTTGTCCGTTTGCCACTCCGTCATGGCTTTCCCTTACATGGAAGCCATTGTTGGTACCGACCCTTGACTCTCTCTCTCTCTCTCTCTCTCTCTCGTTGCCCAATTTTAATTTTTACATGTTACACTTATTGGGTTTCTTGGTCTCTTTGATTTTTAACACTTGGTGATATGAATATGATCAGCAAGAAGTTTCAAGCTGAATTTAATGGATTAATGCAAGAAGTTTGGGCTCAATCTAATGCGTGCAAGACCAAGGACATCCAAGAAGCCCATGCACAACCTATGCACGTCATTGAAGCTAATTTGGAAGCTTAGGATGCACGCAATCTTCTGGAAGGATGCACATGTGAAGACTAGCCTATTTTTGATGTGCATCAACCTATTTTAGACGTGCATCTAGTAGATATTATATGTTAGATTGTTTTTCATTAGTTTGTTTCATGAGGCGAGAATCTCCTTGTTTAGGAATTCAATTTTAGGCGAGACTTTAGAAGCTCCTTTTTAGGAGTTGTTTTGTTTTAGGAATATTTTGATACTTTGGAGCCTATATAATGGACTCCTAGCAATAAAACGTGATATATCTTTTGGCATAAGAATTTTGTGAGTAGATACTCCTTGTGTGTTCTTGCTTTTAGCTGGATTGCTTAGCTAGGATAAAATCATTCACTTATCAAGCGGTCCATCCATCCCCATTTATGGTGGATTCGACTTTAAACTAAGGTTCTCCATTTCCATTGCTTCGGGTTGCGGTTAGCCATCACCAAGGTTTATTGCAAGGCGTAAGTCGTGGGTTATGGTCTGCTTCACCCTAAAGTAGCAAATGGTCTGAGTTTGTGAATCTCTTGCCAAGATTCATATCATTTGGTATCATTGCTACGGCTTGTTGCTTTAGGTTAATCTATCCTTTAATTTACATGTTTTGTCATTATTTTAGTTTGTTTCTTTTTGTATTCTGAGTTGGAGAAAAAAAGAGAAAAAAAGAAAATCAAAAAAAGAAGAAATGAGGAAGAGATGGCCTAGAAAAGAAGAAAGGGAGGCTGAAAAAAGAATTAAAAAAAAGTTGAAAAAGTGCAAGATCATGTCCTACAACTACTCACGAAGAAATTCTGAAGGTTATATGTCATTGACTGATCCACAAAATTTAATGGAGGCCATATTGAGTAAGATGGAGTATATAGTAAAGGGGGAGATGGAGACACTTCATAAACGGCTTAATCAAATAGAGAGTAAGATTCCAGGTCGTACACAAGTTGTCTCTAAAAGAAGATATAGACTTACCACATTGGACAATGAAGACAATTGGGAGGAATTTAAAGCCTACTTGGCCAGAACAATTGACTTGCATTCAAAAAAAGTTGGTGAAGCACATCATGAGAATATTTTTCAAGCGAAGTGCAAAATTGAGAAGGTATGTTGTTTTGATATTAACATTACTTCTAATCAGATTGTTAAAGATATGTTGACATGGGAGGAATTTGGTGAATTTTCTATTGATTTATTTGATGGAGATTGTTTTCATGAGCATGACATGTCACTTCTCTACTTGAGAGATTTGTTCGCAAATTAGAAGTTATGGAAGTTGTTCATATGAGGAAGTACATAATTACTATTGTGCTGAACATGAAGAATTTGTTGTTGCTATTGACAAGAAAGAGATTCAGCCCATATCATATATGTCTTCAGATTTTATTATTGAATATGTTGATCATCTTAACTTCTTAGGAGTTGATAAGTATGATTATGTTCGAGGATCAACATTGTTCAACTTATGGAATACTTTAAAGATTAAGGAAAGGCTTTTCTTGGCCTCCGAATTGGAGATGACTTCATACTATGTATTCTCAAAGTATTTATTCAATTGGAGTAGAAGACATCAAGTGCAGTCACGACATTCAAAAATTAAATCTTGTTCCAGCGGTATTATTCATTCAAGAATGCATGGAATATGCAAGGATTTGAGGACAAATCCCTTTCAAGAGGAGGGAAATGATATGAATCTGATCAACAAGAAGTTTTAAGCTGAATTTAATGGATTAATGCAAGAAGTTTGGGCTCAATCTAATGTGTTCAAGACCAAGGACGTCCAAGAAGCCTATGCAAAGCCCATGCATATCATTGAAGCTAATTTGGAAGCTTAGGATGCACGCAATCTTCTAGAAGCATGCACATGTGAAGACCAATCTATTTTGGATGTGCATCAACCTAGTTTGGACGTGCATCTACTATATATTATACTAAATATTATATGTTAGATTATTTCTTATTTAGTTTGTTTCATGAGACCAGAATCTCCTTGTTTATGAATTCAATTTTAGGCCAGACTTTAGAAGCTCCTTTTTAGGATTTGTTTTGTTTAAGAATATTTTGATACTTTAGAGCCTATATAAAGGACTCCTAGTAATAAAACGTGATATATCTTTTGGCATAAGAATTTCGTGAGTTAGATACTCCGTGTGTGCTCTTGCTTTAGCTGGATTGCTTAGCTAGGACAAAACCATTCACTTATCAAACGGTCCATCCATTCCCGTTTATGGCGTGTTTTGACTTTAGACTAAGGTTCTCGATTTCCATTGCTTCGGGTTGAAGTTAGCCATCACCAAGTTCGTTGCAAGCATAGTTTTGAAAAATGACTTGGTTTGTTGTGCGATCTCTGGTCGGACTGGTCCGACCAGTCAGATGGTTGGTCACACCGAATTTCATATTTAAAAAAAATTCTATTTTTTGTATTTTTTAAAATATATATAGGTATTTATATAAAAAAAATTATGTAATAAATTAATAATAACATATAATAATACCATTTTTTTAAAAAAATACACCAAATAAAGTATCTATACAAACGGTTAATCTCGAATCAAAAATAAAAAAAATTCAGTAATTATTTTTTGATCGAAGTGTCCGATTTTCTGGTCAGACTGCTCAATTGGATCGGAAAATCCCAAAAAATCCCTAGTTTATTAGGTAACCGTACTGATTAGCCTTTTTTGGCCAGACCGTCGATTCAAAAACTATGGTAGGCGTAAATCGTGGGTTGTAGTCTGCTTCACCCTAAAATAACAAACAGTCCGAGTTTGTGAATCTTTTATTGAGATTCATATAATTGGTATCTAAGGCAGGCGTGAACAAGGAGGACATGGTCTAGTTGGTTTTCGGTTTAAGAAGAGGTTTCAGTGTTAAAATTTTCATCTTTATTTAGTGTGAGCAAGTGAAGATCGTACCTTTACTTGGGTGCCTTATGATTCCGAAGGCCCTTCTTGAAAAAGGGCCATCCATTCCCTTTTGTTCAAAACCAGATCCTCAATGCAATAACTTCTTGAATAAGTGAAGGTCGTGGGGTCCATCTACCTCCTCCAGCAGTAACTCAAGCACCTTCAGTCCCAGATCCTCAATGCCAAGCAAGCACTCTCAACAACACTATTAATGATGTTAACATCATGACGAGTTCAATTGGATTCTGGGTTCAAGGAGCTCATCAATTAGATTCGCGATGGGTTCAATTGGATTCGAGGTTCAAGGGGATTCATCAATTGGAGGAGGAGTCGACCATCAGGACGACAATGTTGTAGCTGTCCTCATCATCAGAGCCTTGTAAGATATTGAAAATGCATCGTGTTCTGATTTGACGGTGGGTTTTAGTTTCTTGTTTTGGGTTTTTGCCATCGGAGAGGCAGCGAGGTCGGTGGACAAAAATTAAGGGTTTCATAGCTTTAGTTCATATAACTTTAGACTTAGCAACGTGGTATGAGAAGGATCAAAGGGACAAAAATTAAAACCAAGAAAAAACCCAGTTAATAAAGCATCACCTTTTCTATAAATATATATATGAATTGGGTTTCTTCGATGGGGTTTGTTAAGTTGAGGTTGGTTCATGTGATTTATGAATTGTTCATGCATTTCTTCGATAGGGTTTGTTAAGACAAAGGCAGACGGGAGGAGGAGGATGAAGAGGAGGGAGTATAAGGGAGGAGGGAGGAGAGAGGGTTATTTATTTATTTTTTTGTTTTTTAGTATAAGGTATAGTAGTCATTTCCCGTGCCTCCTCGTCGAAAAAATGCGTCAGTTCTGCCATGAGGAGGGAAATCGTATAATTTCTCCAAACTAAGAGGGATTTTTAATCTATTTGCGGAATACAGGGAGCGAGCATTAAATATATCAAACTAGAGGGGGCCTGATGTAATTTATCCAAATAATTTTGATATCATACTTAATATTGAATTAAAATTCATATAACACCATAATTACCACATACAAAATACCAAATTTCAAAAAGAAAAAAAATCCAACAATACAGAGAGTTGGAAAGAAGTTCTAATATGATTTCTAGTAAAACACACATTAAAGTTTCACAAGTTCATTACTTCATATCCATTATAATAAGACATAAGTGACAATAACATTTGAACAATGTGTCAACTGAGTTGTTCGAATGTGTTAGAGGAGGTGGAAATAAGGATCATATTTGGATCCGAGTTCAACAAGAGCTTGTTCAACTCTAAAATAAAGCACAAAACAAAACTATTAAAAAAATATCAAACCAATAGATATTAAACATATCAAACCAAAATATTTCTTAGATCTTGCCATCTTCAATTTTATCTTGAGTATCGGATTTGGACTTAGTTCAACAATAGTTTGAATATTCTCAATATCGTAATCAGAATTTTTTAGCCAATCTTGAACACTAATTGGACCTAATGAACTCCTAAAAGTATCCAACACTCATCTACCTAAAAGAACCAAGTTTTGATATGATAAATTCATAAGAGTGGTTAAACATTGAGAAATTCTTGAAATAAAAAACCATTTTTACTAATACTAATAAGTTTTAAGCTACTTGCTTGTGCTAAATGTCGATTCTAAAGCAACTGCTGAGATAGGCATGACCAATATATCTCTTGCCATTTGTTCAAGGATAGGAAACTAAAACTAATTATTTTTCTAATAACTAATGTGAAACTTGGTGTTACTTGATATTTCTCTATCTTCATTAATGTACCTATCTAATTCAGACTTCCCATCCGAAGTTTCAAAATTATCTTTTTAAGCTTGTCAAGACCATCAAGCCTCTCAAACATCTTTTGCTCACTCTTTGTTAGATTTGATCTTTACCTTTGATCTACACCACTATCTTCTCGATCATTTCCACAATTGCATCTCCTCCCACTTTCTTATAACCATTTTTCCTATAATCTTCAATCAATGCATAGAGTGTGTCTTTGACTTGTGTAAATATTGTACCTGCCTTTTCTTTGTAAATCTCATTCATACACAACTCCACATAATCTAACTTCACACATGGATCAAAGATAACCACAAGAAGAGCAATTTGTTCAGCTTTTTAGGATCTCCCCAATAATAATCATACTTGGCTTTCATAGCTATGCCATTCTTATATGATCACTATCAGAAGATTCTTACAATTCTCTTATTACCTCGTCTAATGTCACAATCTCATGAAAAAATATGTTGGAAGTAACAAACTTAGACCCATACACTTTCAAAGTTAGGTCATAAAAATGTTTCAGAAACACAACAAATCTTTTATCATTTTTCTAATCGGAGAATTCCGATACCCAACATTTTCTTTTATCATTTATCAATTCACCTCTGAATCCTTCATTTTATCTTCATATCTTGTAAATGCATTTTCTAGCTTGATAGTAGATGCCAATATTAAGTAAGTCGAGTTATACCTAATTGGCACAACTTGCACCAGTGAACACTTACTGTCAATATTTTTAGCCACCACACATTCCTTAGATTTTCATAACCGCTTAGGAGATGCTCTTATGTTTTTCACAACTTCACACTTAAATATCTACCAACTTAATCCTTTTTTCACAATCAAAATAATATGAGCTGCATACCTCATATTCATCATCTCATTCCTCAATATACTAGACGACTTGTTGCAATATTATTTCTTCAAATAACGCATAACAACATCATTCAAACTAGCATTGTCAACAATTATTATAAATATGTTCTCCAACCTTCAATCATGAAGACATTTATCAATAGCAAGTCTAATGTCTTTTTCCTTGTGTGAAAAAATTAGACAAAAAATTATAATCCTCTTATGCAATGTCCAAAACTCATTAATAAAATGAACAGTCAAATACATATATTCTGATTTGATTTTCATGAATCAGTTGTAAATGAAACTCTTTTGCTTAGACTTTGTCAAGATCTCTTTCAACTTGTCTCTCATTTGCAAACAACAAAAACATATCACATTGTATTTTCTATCTAATGGGAGCTAAAACATAAGACATACAATAGACATGAACTCTATGAATACTAGTTCAGCTCTAATTATCAACTTTAAGAAAGCATTCATAATTATTTTGGTATTATATCTGATGATGGTCATAATCGTGTTCTCAATCAAAAATGAGCCAAAGATTGGTTGAGAGAGATCAGTTACCTTGAGCTTTTCTAGACATATTTTACCGTGACTTCTCAAAGTAGTAGTCCTATTCTTTTTAGAATCGGCTATAACTTCAACCTTGTAAGCCTTGCAATGAGTCATGGGTATCTTATTCTCACTTTTGAATTTACAAACTCAACCCAATATAATGACATTGACACCATCTGCCTCCTCTTTTTATGAAGAGGACCAAGACCAAGGCCATCCATATTATCCTCTTCTGCGTCCATCTCAACCTGCAAACAAAAATATTATGGATTAAGTCACAAAGAAATCTATTTATAAACACTAAACAAATTAAAACCCTAATTGACTCAACTTACCAATTACAAGTTCTTGCCAACATAGGGTTGGTCGAATCTTGCCAGACTTGATGGATATCCATTAATGGCTAGTAGTTAGAGGAGTGTCGCTATCGAGGAGGAGAGAGAGGGTGTCGCCATCGTGGAGACTTTTATCGTTGGTCGTTGGTCGTAGGGTTTTTTTTACTTCTCGAAGTCACATAGAGGTAAGACTGTAAGAGACCAAGAGAGAGTAAGATTTTTCTAATTGGTAAAATTATACTTTAGTAACTCAGTATTTTTGGTATTACTAAAATAATTCAGGTATATCTTGAAATTATAATAACAAAATTCAATGAAATTTTCCAAAATCTATACCAAATTAAACCTTGTAAACTAAAATACCGATTCTAAAATATTGAATACAAAAAAATAGCACTACCAAATACCAAATACAATTTCCTCGTCATCCCTAATCCTCTTGTAATCGGAATACATCAATGTTATATCACAATGTTATATAAATTGTAACTTTTATTAAGGTCTTTCCGATTAAGATTTTAGTTAGTTTGTGTGTGAGGAGATATCATATAATATTTATATAAGAAAAAGTATATTTAAGTATCATGTGATTTAACATTTTTCAAAAGAAAATTTTATTCTAGAGTTTGATTGAGTTAATTCAAATTGTTGAACGAACTTGTGTCGTATATCTACAACTTTTAATTTATGATATCTTCAAATTTAGAGTATAAAGATGTAAAAAAATACTCGATTGAGTATGAAGTTCAAATGTATTTTCAACATTCTTACATTTCGAATTTGAAGACATCATAGACTACAAAATTGTAGAGATATATCTTAATTCTGCACAACAACTTGAATCAGTTGAATCGAACTCTAAAATAAGAATTTGTAACTTCCGAATTAAAATATATTAAATGGTTTTTCAATGAAAATATTTTAAGGTTAAGTCTTATTTAGTATCTTGTAGTTTTCACTTTTCCAAAAAAAGACCATGTAGTTTTAAATTGGAAATTAGGTACACTGTGGTATACTCACTTTTTTCGGGTAGGTCTGAGTTTGGTACCCAACCACACATGTTCAATTGACGTCATGTATTATCCCATGTGACAAGTAATTTGGTTAAATTTATGCTTATGTGTCATATTAGCATATTACCATTTTAGTCCTCGACTTGTTTATATTTTTTTGAAAATCTATTATAAAAATATTGTAAAAGTCCAATTTCTCTCTCTCATCCCTGTTTGTTGCTCTCTTTGTCTTCTCCTTTCTAGATTAGCCATGATAGTAGAAAAATCCCATTTTAGGAGTAGCTCAAAGTGAGCTCAGCTAGGAAGAAGGAGAACACTCCCCTACACCCATTTATGGGCCTCTCTAAGCTCCCCACAGTCAGCCATCGAATAATGCCAACCTCCAAGTAAGTAAATCCTAAAATCCTAAACTTAATTCATCTTATAGTTCTATGAGTTTGGTAAGAAGCAGAACTCTACAACGATAAAGAGTATGCAGATATTCATCAGACTTTTGCAGAATGAGTAGCAGCTGGTCTTCGAAATGTGCATCGCGTCGCACTCATAAACTGAAAATTCTCAAATTTTGCGGATGTGGTGTTCATTTGATTATGAAAATATCGACCAGAAAAGACTCGGGAAGACGATTTTATGGCTGTGGTCAATATGGCAAGTGTGGAAAAGAAATGTGCAGTTTCTTTCAATAGGTTGACCCTCCAATTTGTGGAAAAGGGATAGAGTTGTTGCCAAAACTTTTAGATTCAATAAAGAAAAAAAACACATTGAAGCCCTTTTATCAACTGTCAAGGAATTACAAGTTGCACGTAGGAAAGCAAATGAAAATGCTTATGAACTTGAGTTAGAATTGCATAAGAGTGAGTAAAAGTGTCATTGTTATCATCGTTATGTAATATTTATTATTCTAATTAGCATGTTTATTATTTGGATTGTTTAGTTGTAAGGTCATTCTAATCGTGATCAATCATGTTCAATAAAAGTTGTAATATTTAGTGTTTTTATTATTCTGTTCCTATTTTTTTTTCTCTAGTCACTTGGACTTGGCTCAAAGCTAATGATTTTAAATTCCCCACTGCTGCCTCCCGTAGGAGTCTGGCCGTGTTACTAAAGAAGCATAGTCGATTACAAGTCCTAAACCAAATCATAAATTAAATAAAATGAAAAATTACTTTGACGTCATTTTAGCTGACGTGACACCTACGTGAATAACATATATTTAGATATCTATCCAAGCCGTCCAATCAAAATGTCCGAAAAAATTAGTCACATGAATTAAATTTTAGACATAAAAAATGAAATGTTTTATCTTGAAAAATGCTAAATTAAAGAGTAATTAAATATATTTTTCCATAATATATATAATAAAAAGTTTTTGACATTGTGATAGTTAGGAGACAACTATTGCACCAAATTAATTCAAATTTGTAGAAATTGAATACAAAATAAAATTAATTATTTTAAAACAATAATAGCTATCCAATGCCGAAATTCATTCTGCAAGTACTTATTATTTTTCTGCTTTTTCTAATTGCAAGTTGAGTACAATATTAACTGAGATTTTTTTACGACTACATTATGATGGAAGGTTCTTTTTGGGTTCATTGATTGAGTTACATAATGTAATTTTTTTATAAATTGATAGGTATTGTGCCTTCGCTCAAAATTAATTACAAAATGAAAATCAACTTAATTACACAATACATGTAATCTTTACCTAAAGATTCTAGGCATAGCAAAAAATTATGGCACGTTAATACATTAGAAATATCCGCCCACAAAACTATAGATTAAAATACTCGCATTGGAAGACAATGTGATTCTGGTATAGTAAAGTAGAGAAATGAATCAGTAAAGTAAGACTTTGAACCACTAACGTAGGACTTTGAACCACTAAAGTAAGACTTTGAAACTAGTAAAGTGGGACTTTAATTGTATTTAGAACTAATGACGGCTTAAAAATATGATTTTGGAAAAAAAATGTATTTATTAGAGAAAGAATATAGGTTATTAATAGGATTACGGCAAATTAAGTAGGGTGGTTATGATTTAAATCCTGATTAAGTGGAGTGTTTATTAATAGAGAGAAAAAAATACCTCAATTAGTGGATTATATTAATCTTGTCCCACATTGTCCCTAAACAGTGACAAGTTAATTGTCTCCGGGATATCCACTCCCTGGTTAACAACCCCGGGATCGCCTCGAATACCATCTACCAAACATTCTCCGAAATTTCATCCCTCGGGAACACGGCTCATTGATCCAAAGCATCTTTAGTGGAGTTTTCGATGCACCATTGGATGTCAACCTTATTCATGAAAATGTTCCAAATGTTCCAAATCTTCCAAAGTATCGACATTGTAGAAACATATGGGAACAAGACTCATCCTTCCAACTACAAAATGGACACAATGAGTTCTAGTCTTCCAATCTCCCACTCTTGATCAGATTACTTTTAGTTGGTCGCTTGCTTTGTCTCATAATCACAAAAACACGTGACTTTATAAGGAACTTTTCATTGTCAAACCTTGCATAATTGGGCAGCAACAACAGTGATTGAGTCTTGATAGTGTAGCGTTTTTCCTCATGGATTTGGTAGAGTACTCTAAATAACGTAGCAAGATCACGTTATTGGTCTGAGAAGTAATAATATAAATAAAAGTAATTCTTATATTATTTTCTTCCCATGTTCTCACCAAATCGGAGATAACAAATCGTGGTGGTTAAGGAGATACTTTCTATTCTCTTCATTTTAGTCCCTACATTGGAAAAAAAACAAACTTACCTCACGTTTGCTCTCCTATATTTTCTATCTCCTACAAATTCGCTTCTTCCAATACAAAACAAACGAGTTATGCACTTGATATATAAAATTGAATAACCCGAGGACCATCATTATGTTGCATCATACAAACACTCTTGATTTTTGTCATCTTTGTGTTTTTCAATTTTTTTTTGATTGGGTTAGTCAACATAGATTGTTTACCGGATCGCTTAACAATTAAGCAATAATAAAATTATTATATACATAAATTTTAGATTTATTCAAACAAAAAATCAAATTTTGAACAATTCATGACATAGCAGAGTTAAGAAATTTCTTTGGAAATTTTCTAATTTCTAAAATTGTCGAATTCAAATCTAATGAGCTCTTTTTGTTATCCTTCTATCACTCCTTGTAAAAAAAATCCTCTCGACGTCTGATGAGCTATTTTTTCTCGCATGCCCATGTAGAGTAGGGATGGGCGATGATGCTGGGCTGTAGTCATAAGAAATAACTGTTGCGGCCCACTGGCCCAAATATATCGTTTTGAACTTTTGACTCAATTCGAGAGAGGACATATAATTAATGGTCTCATTTCGTGCTCCTCTACAAAAGTATAGGGACCAAATAATAATAAAAAAAATCCATTGATCTCCTAATAAGAAGTGATATTTCGGTAATCCAAGACATAAAACACGACTAGCAATGTCGTACTTACCAGAGTTTTCTCTTTAACAAAGTGCGATAATATAAAATTATTTGATGATAATATGATACAAAATTATTCATCCATATATCACATTAAAATATTCATAAACAAATTTATCATACTTACAACCATGATCATTTCAACTATTCTAATTAATAATGGATAATTATATGGGTCTACTGCATTAGAGTTATTTAAAATATACTAAAAAAAGAGGCTTATTCTGTATTCTACAATGCTTTTAAATAAATAATCTAACGTCTCGAATGGTATTGAATTTTCTTTCAACGTTTGGAAAGTACGTGGAAGATAGAAGTGATGTGCATCAATTGACTTCCAGTATTTTAAATTAGAGAATATTAAAAATGTATTAAATGTCACATTAAAAGTTTTGATGTCTATCTTAATGCATTCAACTCTCTGCTAGCAAAGCATCGATACTTTCATACTTTACTATAAAAATTAAAAGAAAAGTTCGTCTCTCTCTAAAATTTTAAAGGACAATAATGGATGATGCAAACATGTAACGGCATTAAATATGAATTTTAATGCACTTATGCAGGATAGTAGAAGGAACGCAATAATTACGGACGCGATCCACCGGAATTGAACATGGAACAAACATTAAACTCGATGGAAATTTTTTTAAATAAATATCATACGGTTTCCAGGAGAGTTGTTACATCGAATCCCTAACTTAAATAGTATTGGTTGAAAATAATTCACCTAAAAAAAATGGAATTTCACAAAAAAATATATTTGGAAATACATGAAATTCTACATTTCAAATGAGGTGGACATTGTAACATCAAATACTCAAACTTCCCTATTGTATAATAACATTCTTATGTTCCGGCTAAAAAAAAAAAATTCGTATACAGGGAATAGGCTCGAAATTTTAGTTTTGGGCTACCATCTCACGCAAGGTATCTCTGATCCTTCGAACTCGTGGGGGATTTTTAATTAAAAGACCCAACAGTTTGACCAATTTGTAGATTTAAATTTGAGTAAATTACATCTGGTTCCCTGTAGTTTTGGGTATTTAACTCTGGTCCCCCTCTTATTCGTAAACCGATTAAAAAGATCCCTAAGTTTGGTAAAATTGTACCATTCGGCCCCTGTTGCTGGAACCGGAGAATTTTCCGGCAAAAAGACATGAGAAATGACAAATATGCCCTTCTACTAAAAAAAAACTAAAAATCTCTCTCATCCTCCATCCTCCCTCCTCCTCCTTCCTCTTCCTCTTCCTCCTCCTCCTCCTCCTCCTCCTCCTCTTCTTTTGCGTGGAGACACCGTTAGGGCAGGAGGTCTCCGCTTTCTTGGTCAAGACGCGGGACCCACAAGAGGAGAACCGGTCAAGACGCGGGACCCACAAGAGGAGAACAACCTTTACCCGTTCTTGCACCTCTTGCCAGACGGAACCCTCTTCGTCTTTGCCAACAACCGGTCGATCTCCCTCGACTACACCAACCACCGGGTGGTCAAAGAGTTCCCAGAGATGCCTGGCGTCGATCACCGGAACTACCCCTCCACCGAATCATCCGTCCTGCTAACGCTCCGGCTTCCGTCACCGGAGCTGAAAGTCATGGTCTACGGCGGCACCCCCGCTGGAGCCTACCTTAAGGCGAGGAACCAGAAGCTCTTTGTGGAGGCGTTAATGACGTGCGGGCGGATCTGGGTCATGGAGACGATGCCCATCCCTCGGGTCATGAACGGCATGATTCTTCTCCCCACCGGCGATATGCTTCTCATCAACAGCGTTGGAAACGGGACCGCTGGGTGGAACAACGGCTGGAACCCGGTGCTCAGCCACGTCGTTTACCTTCCTACACTTGGCATGTCATGGAATCGATGTCGACATCGATGAAGTTGCGAGTAGTCAATTGAATTCAATTCAGAATATTCCATTTATTCATCGCATAGAATAGGTACGTTTACGGAGGAGGAGGAGGAGGAAGAGGAAGAGGAAGAGGAAGGAGGAGGAGGGAGGATGAGAGAGATTTTTAGTTTTTTTGGTTTTTAGTAAAAGGGCATATTTGTCATTTCTCATGTCTTTTTGCCGGAAAATTCTCCGGTTCTGGCAACAGGGGCCGAATGGTACAATTTTGCCAAACTTAGGGGTCTTTTTAATCGATTTGCGAATAAGAGGAGGGCCAGCGTTAAATACCCCAAACTACAGGGAGCCAGATGTATTTTACTCTTTAAATTTTGGATTAAATCTAACTGCAGATGGGTGTGATGGCACTTGTTTCCAATTAGTTTTCAACTTAATATATAGTGTTTTAATTTTCAGTTTTTTTATAATATTATACATTTGTTGAGATTATCTCATTTTACGATGTCGTCTATAGATCTAGGCCTCGCACAACTTCCGTTTCCTCGCACCGTGATTACGTGAAAGGCCCGTACAAGAAGTGTAATATCATGGATTTCTTAAATTTCTACGGCGACATTGAAAAGGATGGCATGGTCAACACCAAAAGCACGATCATTAAAATTAAGAATTGAAAGAAACCAACATTAAAATTGATTAAAAATTAGAAATTGGAGGCATCGATTAATTGGCTTTTGAAGTATTAAAAAAGGAAGAGAACCAAAATTGTGGACTAGTACTTGAATGCATTAAATGCCACCATAATTACGTGCCCACCTTTCCTTGAATTCTTCTCCCCTCCAACTTCATCCACATCCCATAAAAAATAAATCCCCAACTACAAAACAAATTTGAACAGGCCAATTAAATGTAGACGCTTTAATAATAAAATCAATGCTCAAACAGTCAAAAATTAATTAATTAAGTTTAGGAATATATTGCACATTTAAGAAAGGGAAATTAATTAAGCTTTGGAATACATTGCATAATTGAGAAAGGAAAAAGTTCATTTTAGTACTTATAGTTTAATAAATTTGCACATCACTGCATCATGGTAATGTGAGTCGGGCAACCTTACATCGTAATAAAACAAACATTATAACTTTTAAAAAACCCAAGAATGTAATTGCAATTAACAAACACCTTTTAAATAATCGTAACGCCCGTGCCATATTTACATCATTATTTCTTAAATAGGCACACATGTATATCCCTATTTAATGCATGCAACCTCTCCCTTTACTCCATTATATTTCATCCTCTCTCTCTCCCCCATATACTTCCTCTCTTTGAGATAGTCATAGAAACGAAAAGAATAAGAAGATATTGAAATGGCAGCCGAGGTGAGTACCCTAGTGAGGATGATGAACGGTGGATACAGGGATGATCTGACGGTTGCGAATCATCGCCAATCGGATGATGGAGGAAGTTCAACGTCCCCTATCACCCGAGACTTGCTTGGCGGTGATCGTGGTGGTTGCTACGGTTGTTCTTCTTCCTCCATCAACAACGAGTCTCAAGAACTTGACCTTGACATGCAAGTTCCAACAGGTTGGGAGAAGCGACTTGACTTGAAGGTAATTTTTTTTAAATAATCATTTAAACTATGCCTGTTTTTTTTCTCAATGCTTTTCTTCTTGGTAATCAAGTCTAAACCTATTTGTGTGATTCCTATTTTCATCTCTGGTTATTCTTTAAATTGCTTTTTGATCATGTAATTTGAGATTATTTGACTTTTATGTTTCTCGTACCAGACTTTGATGAATAACATATAACCTTGCAGAGCCGATTAATTATTCGTTTCTTACCGGCAGTTTTGGTTCTAACAAAAAAAAAATCGATTAAGCAATCAACCTACAAATTTTTGTTTTTCATGAATTGTTTTCCGATTTCAGTTAATTACTCGACCAGTTTAATTAGTCTTTTGATTGCTAGAACTACTCGACCAGTTTAATTAGTCTTTTGATTGCTAGAACTAGCAAGTGAAAAATATTTCGTGTCGTTGAATTAACCCGGCATAGACGCCATTTGCTTTCATTAAATGCGGGATCCATTTACTCACAAAATCCGGCCTAATCAGCGTAGATAATTACTACCAATTTATTATTTAACTATTACTTAGTTCACATTTAATGTTTAACTAACGTTAATTTTTTTTTTCCTAACAGTCCGGCAGGGTTTACCTCCAACGGTGCAATTTTACATCATCCATGTCCACGTCATCGGCTGATCGTCAAAAGATCAAGCCCAATCAAACAGTGGCCAGGCTCCAAGATTTGAATTTCTCTCCATCCACGTCGTCAAAAGTAACGCTAAACCTCTTCGACGAGGGCAGCTTAGACTTGAAGCTAGTCTCTTCATCGTCGTCTCCGTCGTCGTCATCGCCATCGTCTAGCTCAATTTATCAGAGCGTATGCACGTTGGAAAAGGTAAAGTCCGCACTCGAAAGAGCTGATAAAGAGCCTCTCAAAAAGAGGCGGACGACAGGTTGTTGGAAATCACCGTCCCCTCCTTCTTCGTCGGCGTCCTCGTTGTCACTTATGGAGCTTCAAGACGTTGAAGATCGTCGAGGCCAATTGTGGGCATCGCCGGTAGCGACCGGGTGTCCGGGCTGTTTGTCTTATGTGTTGGTCATGAAGAGTAACCCTAAGTGTCCAAGGTGCAATACGATGGTTCCGTTGCAAATGTCCAAAAAACCTAAGATTGATCTCAACATGTCTATTTGAGAGAATTTGTTGTCTTAATTCTTAAGATGACAGAAATTACTTTTTTTTTAATTTGTTTATCACGGTTTTTTTGTAATTATATGAAGCTACTTACTCCTCGGAAATCCCTGCTTCCTCGGCAAAAATAATGCGTTATTAACCTCTTTTAATTTTTTTGAATTTTATCGGTACATGGTTTTTATTCTCCTACATTGTGGCATATGAAAATTTGATATCATTAGTTGTGAATATGTTTGTTCTTAAGTTTCACAAATTTAATTTGAATATAAAATAATAAATTAACAGAATCAGTTGATCATATGAGATGACATGTTAATGAATAATGTCACAGAAAATTTGCATGTGCATTGTCTAAGATTTGGACTCAATATTAATATTATAACATTCTCCCACATTTAATTTTGTCGAATGATAATCTTTAACGGATCAAACATATTAGTTGGTTACTAATTAATGAGCCAGCTTTCATGGGCTGCTTTGAGTCGATTCCTAAACTACCACGAGATCACATTTCCGGCATCCGAAAGCAATGTTAAACCAAATAATAATAAATTCTAGGCATTCGTAACGTACGCTGGCCGTTATTTAATTCTGCCGCCGGAGATGTGATTATAAGTAAAATTGTATTGATTGCATTATTTACAATCTATTCAGTGTTAAACTACTTTCATCCGTTTTTTTGTCAAAATCCTACCGCCAAATAACTCTATGGAGATTGTAGCCACCAGATGCCATTAGGTTCCTCGCAGTCAAACTATCGCTTATAAATTTATAATTGAAATGTGTGGCCATCCCGCTGAGTATTCCTCTATAATTTGTTTTTTGGTACTGTGTGTTGACCTATAATGTATTGCCAAATAATTCCAAAAAAATAAGCGTCTAACCTTTTACAAGAATTAACGGTCGGTTGATAAATTACGACCGAGTCAAAATTCACCAACTACACACTTCTGGTGGACATATTCTTAGAATTAAGCACGTGTAATTATTTAATTGCAATTCCGCACATTTTGAATTAAAGAAAAAAATACAAGGCCAAAAAATCTGAGAAAATATGTCATATACGGAATATAGTTTATAAATACTGCGTAATGTTATTATGGCTACCCCACCAAAACTTGAATAACAATTGCACCTGTACACCAATATTAGTTAGTGCATTGATGTGCAACCTCAATAGTATCACATCCAACTAAAAAGATATTGAATACGCAACTAGACTTCTTTATGTGCGCCCAGAGCATTAACGGAGACCCCATAAATTACTAGATCGCGACTTGTATCCATCAACTTTTTTTTTTGTGTGTGAAAGAAACAAGAACCTTGTATCCAAATCGGAATATAGCAGAGCATCGAGATCACAAGGACAGGAGGTAGTCCAATCCGGATCAAGATGTAGTGTCTACAATGCTGGCTAATATAGTGAGCTATTTGATTAGCACCCCTTAGGATACAAGCAATTGAACAAGAAGGTAGAAGAGTTAAAAGGTTCCTAGACTCTATTACAAGCAGTTCCACTACCCATGGAACAGTCAGTTTCAATAACAACAGAAATACTCTGAAAACAAGCGGAGACAAATGGAAAGGCTCTGTTGTATTGAATGAAGTTCTGTTTCTCAATATGATGAAGCGAACAAAAGCTCAAATAACCTCTTAAGACGAGGCCTTGATAATCTCTAGCAATGCCGGCGATATCGCCCTTGAGTGGTAATCCATCCAAGATGTATCATAATTGATCTTCATGTCGCCCGTTAAAGAACTTGTCCGTCCATGAAGAACAATCATTCTCTGGGTTTTGAACCTTAAAAACTTCATTGCAAAGTTCAGATATTAGAGAAGAAATTGCACAAGGGACAATCATCACACTCTCAAATAACAGTTTATTTTTAGTCCCCAGATATGCCAACACGTAAATAAAGCTAGAGAAATCATATGCTCCCAATTTGTAGAATGTGATAATGCAAACAATTTGTCTAGTCATATTCGTACATTCTGGCAAGATAACAGTGGTACACGCCCGCTCGAAGAGCAAGCAAACTAACTAGTCCTAGAATGCGAGCAATCAAAAAACATATGCATAATAGTCTTGGAGAACAATATTTTAAAATTTGAGGTCTAGCAGGTGATCAAATTGCAACTCACCATAAAAAAAAATTGAGAACGATTAAATTAATAGTCACTGACATTGTCAATTAATTTAATCAATCAGATTAATTAGACCATTTGGTCTAAACCAAATCAATCAAAATGTGTAATTATTTTATTAAAAATGAGTTATGTTAGCTGAAAAATTATTACATTTTGATCTTAAGACTAGTAAATGATAATTTTGAACAAAGATAAGAGTATATTTTGAATCATCTGACGTTACAATGCTAATACAATTATTGAATAATGTTTTAAAAAAAATCTCCCGTGCAAATGGAGTCCAACCAACCCGACTCACAGAACTCAAAATAAAAGAAATTTCGGTCGTCTGTTATTTTTTAAAACATGCTTGTGCAATCGATCTATTATGAGAGGTGAAGGTATCTACCGAATACAGAGATCATCCATCGGAGGAATTTCACTAACTTTGAGTTAGAGGTCTCTAAACATAGCCGTAATTAATTTTTTTTTTTGCTGTTATATTTCTTTTCTCGGTGAATCAATTGTATTAAAAAAGGAACAAAACAAATAAATTCCTAGTTATAATTTTTTTTTGAAGAACAACCGTTTCTAGTTATTTACTTTTCAACTATTACCAATATGCATAAGTAGAATTTTAAACATGTTGACAGTTCGTAACCACGTTTGAGAAAATTCTACATTGCATACATTACAATTAACAAAATTTGTAATTTTTTAGAAAAGTAACCAAATATATTAATTATGTAGAAAAATTCGAGAGATGGGCATATGATCAACTAGATAGGAGTCAGCCCAAAACAGAGGTAACAGTCTAAGACAAAAATTACGACAAACTCAATTTACAACATTATTTTGAGATCGACAAATATTAAAATAAAATAGTTTTGTAAAAGTACAAAATAATTCTAATCCCTATTACAAAATGTTTTAAGTTCTAGTTGATAGTAGTCATCTGGTTCGTGATGAAGATATATATAGGCTCCAGTCAAAGTAGGTATTTAGATAACATATAATTTGCAAAGAGAGAAAAGTATTTACCATCTTCTATGCAGCTCTTCTCAACAGACTACGTCGATCACAAAATGGCGATAGCGATATGCCGTTGTGTCCAATAAATGTTTGAAAACGGCCTTCACCTGCACTTTGTCAAACGTTGAGCTTTGTGGTTGCTTGCGTCAAAAGCCTCATTAATTAATTCCATTACTGTCCGAAATTAATTACTATACCTAACGACTATTAAATGAGAATTCAATTTGATCATATTCATAAATAGTTTCCCCACCTAATTTCTTTATTGGGTCCAATCTTTAAGAACCAACCCAACCAGCACATTTTGATTTCAAATTATCAAAATATGATTGTATTTATTAACGTAAAAAACACCTTCGCATAATTAAGGTGATAGGATAGAAAGTCCAATTTGTTGAATAACTAACTTCAACATGTTGGTGAACTGCTTAATTGAAACTAGTTACATCTAATTATGTCTCTTTCTTCTTTGAATTTTTCCAATTCTCGTCTATAAAATCAACGCCACATTACGAGCACGTTTTTATTTAATCCGACTTATTATTACATGGTCGGCCAAGAAAATATGTATGCGTCACACGATCACCTTTTGGGGGCATGGAAAGAAGTTGAAAACCACCAAAAAAATATTAATGAAATGGAAAATAATAAATTAAGATATATATATTTAATTCCTTTTACTAGTTTATACACTTAAATTTAATGGCATGTGAAGGCATGATGTGTGAATTGGCTGCAGTTTGGAGAAGCGAGACTATTAAATAGCAAACGTACATAATTTGGTTGGTTCTAAGACCTGGATTCAAATATGAGGTTGAGGTTGTTATTGGTAGCTACATGGTGAAGATTGAATATGTGGTTACATAACAAATACGCTAAGATGGTAATTCTAGATATTTTGACTTTGAAAAAATAAAAACTTAGCGTGTAATTAACTTTATATACGTCAATTATTGTTGTTGGAATTTTTGGGTTTGCACCCATTATTGTCCAAAATTAGTCAAGCTCATTATTGGCCCAGCAACCATTTGATGAGTAAGGTGGCAATCTTTATAATTTTGCCACTTGGAGCTTAGTCACTACTTTGGGATGATGTGGCATCCCAAGGGTTTCCCCATAAAAAGGGAAAGAAAGCAGGTCACTAAGTAGTAATTTCGGCCAGATTTATCCACCCACACTCTGAGAGGGACGAATTACGATTCTATCCCTGTAGGTCTTAGAATTTGTGGATCAAGGTCATTCGTGGAAAAATGTTCACGTATCTGATCCGTTCGTGATCGTGAACTGATCAGTAGCAAGACCTCGTCGTCAACGGTCTTTCGGGAGCACGCTACAACAAGTAAGTCGTGTTTATTTAACGTATTTGTACGTTGATTAATCGAGAGATTAACGCATGATTATGCATTAATCGCGAATTAAATCCTTTAATTGGTATCAGAGCGAGCATAGGTTTTGTTCTGGTCGTTGTATGATGTTTGGAATCAAATTTAATTGTGAATATTTGATCCCGAAATCATGTTTAATGTCAATTTTAGTGTAAAATTGCATTCTGTTGCCTTTAATTGTAAATAAGTTTATTGTTTGGACTGAATTGAAGTTAAATTTTTGCACGGATAAAGGATTTATCCTTTTTCCCGCACGCGCAGAAGCCTTGATACTGAATTGAAATTTGTTTTTTGCGAATACTGTGGCTTGTCCTCGTGCCGCGAACGCGCGAACCTCTAGTGATTAAACTGTAATTTGCCATTTTCCCCAATCCTGAGGAACCCTAAAATCGCGATTTTTCTCCCAATTTTCACTCTCAAACAATTCGGCCATTTCCGAGTGTTTCGATGCCTGAAATTGGTCGGAATGAAGTCCACGGTGTGTTCCCGACTTCGTATCGACGTTGTTTTTTCCGATTAGGCCCCCGGTTGAGCAAGAATAGTGCTTCAAGCTCCCGGAGATGTCCGATGGTGATGTCGTCGGCGAGGGAAAATGGTGGCATGACGGACTTCGAGGAGGGTACCACCGTGTTTGGGATTCGACGACGAGTCGATCCTGACCAATTTTAGCCTCTGAATCGCCGCCGTGACAGAGCAGTGATAGAGGATGGTCGCGGCTTTCTTTTTTACGAGGAGAGAGAGAGAAAGCGAGAGAGAGAGAGAAAGGGGAGAGAAAATGCGAGGGGGCATAATTGTAATTTCGTGATTTTCACTAATTATTTATACCCTGGGTCGATTTCGAATTGAATCGGTCAAATTGGACTGGTTTAATGGTTCGATCAGTCCGATTTTGGTTCAATTTTGACTTTGAGTCAAAATTGGTTTATTGGATGGATTTTTTGGTATTTTGGTTGAATACAATCTGTTTTTATTCAATTAAAATTTTGAAAATTATAGATTAATTCTTAAATTAAGTTTTTAAAGTTATTTTTATAATTTTAAGAACTTAAATATATTTTAGATTGATTTTAAAATATATTTATTGGTTGTTTAAAATTAATTGTTGTATTTAATTTTGAACATTAAATAGGATTGAAAAATATGTGTATTTTTTAATTAAGTTTGATTTTTGAGTCATGTGGGCTTGAAAATCATATGAGTCTATTCCTACTACTGCTGAATCGAAAAAAATAGCGATTCTGATAAAATTTATTTTTTTAGGAGTTGGGGAATCTAGGCCTAATCTATTAGAATAGGTCTAGGCTGATTTGGCAGGTCGAAGCCTAAAGACTTTCAAGGTCAAAACCATTCCGCTCGAAAACCAGCCTTCAAAGAAAGTCAAAGACTGGCGGACCGCATACGCGCTTACTTTTTGATAGGCTGATCCCTAGGCTTAAGCTGAAACTGAGATGCTTCTATCACACTCTTCTTTCGAGAGAATAGCCCCAATGACGATGAATTAGGGTAAATTTTATTCAATTACATAAAAGATTTTAATTCAATCTTTTATTTAGGTTTGGTTTAGAAAATTATTAAGATAATTTTTGACAAACTTAATTTTTTCGAATATGTCCGGAAAAATATTTTTTGAGGTATGTGTACCGATAAAAATATGTGAAATAACATGACTTATTGATTACATATTATAGCTCAATTGTGAACAAATTCTTGTTGTGAGACATCGCTTTTGATCGAAAAATATGTTTTTGATCCTTGGGAAAAGTACGAGTATTTATCCTGAGACTTTTGCATTGTGTTGTAAGTTTACGATGATATCTTTTTGAGAATATTCCTGAGTGCTTTATAGTTAGCATGTGTTATGATTAGACACAACACAAGTGACTAGATATTGATGTGTCATATCTGGTTATAGGAATATAAGAATTGCATGAAGTTAATGAAAATAAATTTGACTGTTGTTCACAATAGGATACATATGTGTGTCTGAGCTGGAGGTAATGACTGTAGAAGAATATTGGTGCAAAAATGTTCAAACATCTTCTAGTATTGACGAAGATGAGAAAATTATGAAAATTTTCTATTTTTGGACATGATACGTTTAAAGGCGTTTTGTAGCATCTAATTGGATAATTGAGCATAAAAAGTGAATTTTTTGTGAAAATTTCCTTTTAATGCTCAAATGTAGTTTCAAAGTTGATGATGTGTACATCACTTTTCAATTTGGGAATATAATTCTGAATTCCCTTATCCTTGTGCCTTTGGATCATTGGATCCGTGCCAATCCAAGTCATGTAATTTTTTAAACCCTCCTTATTTTGCATAAATCATTTAAATTTTTTGTTAAGTCTTGTTGAAAGTTCTTAAACATTTGTGTTTAGGACTTTGTGTATTTTTCATGGTTGTTTATCATGCAGATATATGTTATCTTGATTAAATAAATCGTTTATTTAATAACATGATTATTACCATGAGAAAGATCCACTTGTATTTACTATCAAAGAACTTAGAATGATCAGGGTTTGAGATTACCTCTTGGAGTTGTGAGGGGAAACATACCCATGACCTACTTCAAATCTGAGATAGTCAAGGACTTTAATCATTCAGAGTTATAATGCATAGTAAATTATTTTGTATTATTGATGTAATTTTTTACATACAATGTATCTTTCATAATTTTCTTTAAGCTATGTGAATAGCTATGTGCTGATAGAACACTAGGTTCTATAGACTATGATTATGATTGTGGTCTATTATGAGAATGTGCTCAATTTATGAGTTGATTGCTTAACTGTAATGTCTTTGTGTAAGATATTTAATGTGATTAACAAGCTAGCTAAGGCTGGTTATATGCTTAAAAGTTAAGCATAATAATTATTCCATGCTTACAAGTTTTGATCATATGAATGGCCAAAATGTATGTTGATAACATTAGGCATTTCATATGAGTTGTCACCTTAAGCTTTAAGAGAATTGTCTCTTAGCGATCAAAGTCCATCCTAAATTGTATGTGACTTGAGTTTGTTCCACTGGGAGCAATAATAAGGTTGACCGAAACTGTTTGAGACAAATGGAATAGTTAAGAAACAAAAGAGTAAGAACTAAATGAACTAAACCCAAAAGAAAAGTTCTGAGGGTAGGAGGATTTATAGGTCTAATATTTCTGAGAAGAAATATTTTAACTGTCTGAAGATATGGCATTTTGCGATAAGTTGCATTGCCAAGACAATTATTTAGTTCACTTGTGAGTGAATTAAATTTGTCTAGATCTATTCTTCAAACTGAATGTCAATTAAGTGATTGATTCAATAGAGACAGGCCATGTGACAAAGATGTGTGAATCTTTGTTGAATCTCAATAAGTATTGATTGGAGTAAGTTCTATCAATATTGGTTTATATACATGAGTAGGAGTTGAAAAAATTGATACAAACAGATTGTGTTAGTAAATTCTACTTCTACATGACGTGTGATATACTCCATGTTCATTCAAGTTTAAAAGACTCTTAGTTTCTATTAGATAGTTGAGTAACATTGTGATTAGAATTCTGGATAAGTCTTTATTTACAATAGTTATTAGTAAATATATTCTCATTTTGAATGTTGATCTATATGATCTACATTGTAATTATTTTTTTGCGATCATAACTTAACGTCTGAAGTTGATGTCAAGTTATGTTATTCTAGAATAGACTATGTTAGTCAAGAACACATGATTGTCCAACTAAGGTAGGATTAAAAGGTAATTTGATAAAGATCAAATTTACCTACATGTGAATGCTTCTAGAATAGAAAAATAGTTATGGGATCTATTCACAAAATAACTAGATTTATTCGTTAGTTGTATTAAATTCGTTCTGAATTATGTGGTCAAGACTGTGAGAGTAGATCATCTTGCGTCCATTTGTGTGAGTATCTTACAAAGAATATCTTTGTGAAATGCTTATAAGTATCAAATAAGTTGATACATGTTCAAAAGTGAACAATCAAATGGAAAAGTGATCATTTGTACCACATTAATTTTTTTTTGAAAATAAGTTTTTTTTCAAAATTAATATAGGTGAGTTAAGACCCACCTTGTATGAAACTAATAAGTTAAAATCATCTGGATCACTCCTTCCGAGTGCGAGGATTTTGTGGAGGAGGAAAATAATGATTTACCACCTCTAGTTGATACGGAAGTTCATGATCCCAATGATCTACATCTCAGTGGGAGTATGTGAGATCTATGGCTTAGTAGGAGTAGGATTCTAAACTTCAGTGGGAGTTTGGAATAAAACTTTTATAGGATATGAATTCTAGTTACGATAGATATGTGAGATATTTGTCAAAATTGGAAATTCATAAAGCTAAAAGAATAAGTTTTTTCATACTAATGACTCAAGGTTGAAAGTGTGAGAAATGGTCTCTTGTATAAAAATACAAGTGATACTTCTTTTAGCAAATCCTATAAGATGAGAATGAACATAAGATGATTCTGGATGCTTTGTCAGTTCTCATTTAGAATGAATTAGTTAATACAATGGATGAATAGATAAGACCAAACTATGTTTGAGAACTAGTTTGATGTTGATCTATCTATAGGGGCACATTTTGTGAATTAATGAATTCTCAAGATTAAGCATAAATAGTCTTGCTTGACTTTCAGTGGTATCACATAACATGAAAGAGTTGACTATGAGGAGTCATTCTCTATTGTTGCGAGATTTCTGATTGTTGGGTTAATTTTGGCTATAATGACTTACCTGATCTAGAGCTACATCCAATGGATGTAATGACTGCATTTCTCAATGGAGAATTGGATGGAGAAACTCATATGGTTTGACCAGAGAGTTGCATCCATAGATTGAGATACTGAACATAGAGTTTGTGAAGTAGCCTCAATCTATATGCGAGTCAGTGTTAAACTTGTCATTTCATGATTCGATCATAATACGAAATGTCGTATATTTTTCGAATTAATTGATGAGTACTGTGATAACAACACTAAATACTCTGAAAAGGTTTGTCATCATATATGAGTGACATATGTAGTCGAAATTTACTAGAAATATCTTTAGAAAATCAAAGTGTGGTTTACGACCGACTTTGAAATTTAAAGATATTAGCCATATGTGCCCTAGTAGTTAAAAAGGTCATTTTCTAGAGTAAAGACTTGTATCCAGATATTCCTCATAAGCTAAAGGATGTGATGGATGTCCTTTAAGTGAATGTTATGGATTATGGTGATCCAAACATAGCACATTGACTTTTTGGTCAAGAAAATTATAAAGTACTTGGAAATGATTATAGTACAATCATTTTGGTTAAGACCTAACATCATGGGTTAAGCTAATGCCATTTAGGCATGAGATGTGAATATATGAATATTCATATTTGGATATATTTATTTGCTATTAGGAGAAGCTATCTCATGGAGTAGCTATGAATAGACTTGTGTCTATCTCTTAATCAGTTATAAGAACTGAATTTGTGGTTCTTGTAACTATTATGCAATAAATAAAATGGTTAAAGAAAGTCTTCAACCATTTATCTAAAGGTGTCCTAGATGAACTAATAAACATATGTTATGTTTAGTTATTATATGTAAAGAAGTAAGCATGAAACACATATCTATGTGAGATATTATCGCAGATTTTAGGTTGTATTTTATGATGTTTTGAGAAATATCATAGGTCCCAGGATTTGTGAATAAGTTGTTTCTTGCTCATATAGTGTCTATTGAATTTGTTATTCAATAGAATTTGATACTATATCAGTAATATAATTGTGAATGTTATTTTGATTAACATTTACGAATGCGTGTGAGACAAAAAAGTAGCCCACTCACACGGGTGTTTACCTCAGTGGGAGTCAATGTGTTGATTCTTTGTTGAGATGAGGCAGTTTTATGAACATCATTACATCGAGTGTCTGTTCTAAAATGTTGATGCTGTCTTACTTAACTACAAGATAAGTTCTTGTTAAAAGTGCAAGATTTGTGAATGTAAGCATTTGTTGCTGCATAGGATTTTTTGGTAAATTCGAGTGATAAAAAATAAGTAGAGCTTATCATTAATCTGTCTTGATAGCTTGGAGCAGTTTTATGTAAACTAAGGTCATTGTTCTGTAAAACAGCGAGGCTGATGCTCTAGTATGATGTTAATTTGTGTATCACATGCGCTCCTTTTCGAAGGAATGAACATCATAGGACGTGGATAGTACCATGTTTGCTTAGTCGACCAATGGATGGGAAATCATAGAGTGATTTTTGTTTCCCTAGTGTGAGACCAATTTCGAAAACTTGGTTTTCGGAGACACTATCCTTATGATCCTTAACGTATTTCAGAAGTATGATTTTGTGCTGCTAGCTTAGAAAGTCTATGAAAAGGTCATGATTCATAATTTGACCTGGCAAGGTTGACTAGAAAAGCAGGCATTATCATGGTGGAAGAAATACTTATAAAGGAGAAGGTTCTTCATTGATCATATTCCAGAGATTCGTAGTTCTGGTGCACCTATTGTGTTATGTATAATACAATAGTGAACGCGAACAAATTGTTTGAAATCACATGTGATAACAATGGGATATGAGATGAAGCCTAGGATAAGGCATACAATACGTAATGAGGATATCGAGATGCTATAATTCATGTGGCCATTGTGAGTGCTCTTGAGTTTAGCTATCCACACTCGATGTATGTTGGTCGCACAAAATTCTTGCTAAGTAAAAATCTGAGACTTTGTTGACTATGGTCAATAATGTGTGAGGGGAGATGTTGGACTTTTTGGGTTTGCACCCATTATTGTCCAAAATTAGTCAAGCCCATTATTGGCCCAGCAGCCATTTGATGAGTAAGGTGGCAACCTTTATAATTTTGCCACTTGGAGCTTAGTCATTACTTTGGGATGATGTGGCATCCTAAGGGTTTCCCTATAAAAAGGGAAAGAAAGCAGGTGACTAAGTAGTAATTTCGGCCAGATTTATCCATCCACACTCTGAGAGGGACAAATTACGATTCTGTCCTTATAGGTCTTAGAATTTGCAGATCAAGGCCATTCGTGGAAAAATGTTCACGTATCCGATCCATTCGTGATCGTGAACTAATCAGTAGCAAGACCTCATCGGCAACAGTCTTTCGAGAGTACGCTACAACAAGTAAGTCATGTTTATTTAACGTATTTGTACGTTGATTAATTGAGGGATTAACACGTGATTATGCATTAATCACAAATTATATCCTTCAATTGTATTTGATTAAAATAGTCCACGAAATACATCCTTGAGTAGAGCAGGTCGTATGATCCTTGCTCACTCAGTTCTTTCTTCTATATCCATTCTTATAATACAAATAGATTTATTATCAGTTGGTCTCTGTAGGGATATGAATTCTTACATCTAATACTTCATTTGGGGCACCTAATAGAATCACCATCAGATGCACCTTGTTAATTCGAAGATTATGTGCATGCCTTAGGAGGTGGATAGTCTTAGCGCTTTGCCAGAAAGTCAATCTTGTGTCTTTTGTCAAACTGTCCTAGCGCTTCCTCCAATTGTATGACCTTATTTGGGTGAGCATCCTAATTGATAAGTATGGTGGAGACAATGTTGTATTAGACTTTCTATAGTTCAAGAAAGACTATTCTACTACATGGAAGGCCATGGTGAAGGCTCCACCGATCATCATCCTTGGCATCAGCCACAATATGGATAGCAGGCATAAAATTTCTTTTTAGAATGACTCGTGACTTCTTTTTCCACCCTCCAAAACTATCTCTCGAGTGACATCCTTAGTGATGATGCTACGAAGGTGGTTGCCGAGTATTAGGCTACGAAGGTGAGCAAATGGACTAGACCAGACAACACTACTAGAATTTTAGGCTATAGCGGGGAAAACATAGCGGCGGAGTAATGGCCGCAGAGATCTATTGCGGCAAAAATTATGATATGGCGTTTAAAAATATGTTGCGGAGAATACCGTTTCCCCTCTACAACTCTATTACGGCAATAGAAATTTCATTGCCACTATAGGTTTTTAGCGGCGACATTTTTTTCCTCGGCTAATAATGAATTGCATGGAAAAAAGTGATATCGCGGCTAAAAATTTCTAGAGGTGACAACATCGCTGCTAAACACTGTAGTTGGACTTTCAATTTTTTGCCGCTATACATATTTAGTAGAGATTAAATCGCCACAATTGCTCAAAACTTCTCTTCAATTTTTATATAGTAGTTTCAATTAAATTAAAATACTATACTTATATATATATAGATTGTAAATATAGCAGTGTAGATTGTGTATATATATATACACGCGTGTGTAGATATATATGTATAATAGCAAAAAATATAATGAGAATCATACATATGCAGAGTCATACATATATGTATAAGTTTATAATTAATACTGTAATATTTATGATCTTATTATAAGTTCACTAACTAATAGTATTGATTACTATAGTACTACTAATTATGAAAATATAGTAGTTTATTAGTACTATAGTATCATTAATCCAATATATATATTACGTATTACACACGCACATATAGTACTAATCTTGAAACTAGTATACAAGTTCACTATTTAGTTCCATAGTATTATATCCATGTCGAGATTATCTATACTCGATCGATTGATCAATTTTGAGATAATTTTTTGTAATTAAAAAATGTTACAATTCAAGAAGCTTTCTGACCATTTAATTCGAGATGTACCCGAGCCTCTCTCGACCTCCAAAACGATGCAATTTCGAGACTAAAGTGTTTTGCCGATTCAGATTTTGGCATCTGAAATTTTTTGAACGCCCGCTCTTTCCTCCGTACTAGCCCGCCTAATCCCCATTTCTTTCCATCCCCAAAGAAAACTCCATTTTCTTTCCCTTCCAAATCTCTCTCTCTCTCTCTCTCTCGACTCCTTGATCCGTACACTCCCAGCGCGCGAAACCCTAGATAGGGTTCTAGGGTTAAGGTTTTTTATTTCTTGATTTGGCCTTGTTCGATTGGCTAGCGAGGGTTCCATGGTGAGCAAACCCTAGGGGAGAAGAAGGCGGAGGAGGAGCCGGAGATAGGGAAGGCAGAGGACAAGGAAGTAGAGGAGAAGTGAGATCCCAAGGTGGAGGAGGAGAAGCGGGAAGCAGGAGAAGAGGAAGGTGAGGGAAAGGAAGCGAAAAAAAAGGAGGGGAAAGAGAAAGAGGATAAGGAAGGTAAGCAAAGTGCAAAGAGGACAAAGAAAGGGAAGGACAAGGAGCCAGTGAATCCGTGTCGAAAGGTACTCTGTTCCAGACTCCATCAGGCCGTCTTCTAGCAAATCTTTGTCCATTGAAAAGGTTTGTACTATTTTCCCTTTGATTAATTGGAATTCGTATAGGTTTTAGGGTGTTGTTTATGCGAATTTGACTCAGTTGACCTATCTGAGGTGTTGAAGCTGTCCTGCGAGATGAAGTTTCTGCTGCGCGCGATTGCTACCGAGAAGACTTAGTTAAAACTAAACTCTCCATTTATCTTGTCTGATTGCTTAGTTACTATTTAATCTTAGATTATCTTGTCATTGATTGATCTAGTTGTTTTTTGGGCGGAAATGTAATCCCTAGTTGTTGTAGTAGTGTGTCGTCTGTTAGTTATGTGTTTGGGATGTATTAGCTAGAACATTCTGTGTTGTTTTTTCTTGTGACCCATGCCTGATTTATTGCCTCAATTTTTAATGACTAGATCATCCTTATTTTGTGTTAATTTGAGCGGGTTTTTGTTCTTTCAGGGAAGTGGGACTTCGCTCAAAGATATCCCTAATGGTACTTTCTTCGCTCCTTGTTTTGAACTAGAATGATTTTTAAGAGTGATGGGTGTTGGCTTTGTTGTTCTGGTGCAAATAATGACCTTAAGGAGTTCAGAACAATATGTTCTTTTATGCCTTTCCTGTGCTTGATTTTACCTGTCGAGTTGGATGTGTAGTTGTAGCAGGTTCCTTTCTAGTTTTTGCAATCTTTCTATATAATGGTACACAATTTCTTTCACAGATGTTCGTTTTGTATCCCCTGTCAATTAGACCTGTCATGCTTTCAGGTGGCTTTTATGCCTCCCATCTTCATCTCCCTGCAATAATTTTTGTTGCTCCACTTTCATTCTTTGTGGCACATCTCGTGACATGATGCAGGTTAAGTGCCCGCACCACTTTAATTATATGTTGGCCCAAATTGTGCCTCCTTAATCTTCAAAAACTATGCCATATTTGGAGGGTGAGTGTGTTTGGTACTGGTCAAATGTGGCATTCTGGCTCTAGGTTGAAGTTTTCTTTTTGTAAATGGTTTTGATGTTGTCTTTCAGGAAGGGTGTCGAAGCTAATAATTTATGGGACTTTGAGACCTTAACTAAAGTTTGGACTGCGAAACCTGTGAGTACTTTTTACTCTGTAATGTGCAATGACTTGGGAGTGCTCTTACTTATGCATTTCTTTCTCATTCTGCAGCCACCAATAAATTGCCTCGCCATTTTCACCCCTACTTGGTTTACATCTGCTACTTTCCTCACCGATGATGATCACCGCAAATTTGCGGCAGGTACCAACAATCACCAGGTAGCTTTTCTGTGTACATTTTCTTTTAGACAAATTTTTGTTTTCTTTACTTGGAACTTTGATGCTTAAGTATCCACTAGTTATTGATCGTGTTCAATTTTTGGCTTTCTCAATAGGTCCGCCTTTATGATGTGTCTGCTCAGCGTCGACCAATTATGTTGTTTGATTTCCGGAGACACCCATTAAAGCAATTACTCAAGATCAAGATGACGTGTTGTTTTTAGCTTTTATGTTTGGATTTTTAATCTATATGATCCAAGATGACATTTTGTATTTTTGGTAATAGTTGGATATTAATATATATAATGTATGATGATTTTTTTTAATGTGTTTTATAATATTTGTAATATTATATATGAATAGTTGGTATTTAATATTTCAAATAAAGAAATGATTCAGAAGATAAATAAATAAAGTAGAAAATAAATTAAATCAAATTAAATATTTAATTTTAAAAAAATGATTAGAATGGTCCCGTAAAATAAGAATAGTGGCCATTCTATATAGCCTCAAAAATGATTTTGCGGGGATTAATTAGTTATCGCAAAAATGGTTTAGTGGTGCCATTAATTTTGCCTCAATTGGTTTTTAGCGATGATTCTTCATGCCTTTCTTAGTTATCGCAAAAATGTTTTAGCGGCGCTATTAATTTTGCCTCAATTGGTTTTAGCGGGGGAGTAATGACAGCCTCTATAACTTTTTTGCGACGCTATTGTCGCCACAAATATGCTACCCTATTGCGGTGACTTTTATCACCGCAAATACCTATAGCGGCAACCCCTACGCCGCAATAGAGTTTGGACGGCAGAGATATAGCGGGGAATTCATGCGGTGAACTTTTTCCCCGCTAAATCACATTTGAGGAGATTTTAAGCTTTTAGCGGTAATTTTTTTCTCCCGCTATATTCCATTATTCTTGTAGTGCAAAAAAATCGAAATCAGAATTTCAATTTTTTACCACACCAGACCGAATCGGGACCAGAATGTTTGGTCCAGTCCAAACCGGAACTAAACCAAAAAAGGGCATCACTAAATAAGACAGAGAGCAAAACACAAGGCAGAGAGCAACCAAAAAATAATAATCACACTTCACACAAATGATGTCCATGCATTTTCATTACACAGACAAATTCATAGTCACCAATTCACATACAAATTCAAGTAATAAATTCTTAAGAAGATCATCGATACTCAGTTCTCAAACATATAAATCCACAAATTCAACATATAACTTAAATATTCAATAGTACATTACAATTTCCAAACAAAACTTGTAGTAACTCAATCTCCACCCTCTTCATCTTTGCCAATTTTAATAGTCTCATTGATTGTTGAAAGTTGCTAATATGAGCAATTATGAGCATTCTCTGTCAAGTGAAATATAATTCATATTACATATTTGTAAAGAACAACTTTATGTCAAAACTCAAAAGATGAAGAAAAGAAAACTTACCGAAGCTAATATTATTTTGTTCGTCCAAACTCTCTTCTCGACTAATTGAATGAAAGGATCCTCGAAGCCAATCTCGAGAACATAATAAAACTTCAACCAAAGAACTCCTGAAATCATTAAGCACTCGTCCTCCTATGATAAACAAAGATTCAGAAGCAACAGATTAAGAACATCAAACTATGGTGAATTATGTGTATTCACAGGCACATTTCGTCCTACAATATATATATATCCAAATCAGACTGAACTCCTTGTCCACTCTCACTATCAAATATTTGGTATATTCCATCATTGCAATATTAGATGTTCCACTTATGGTTGAAGTTGATGAAGATGTGACATTCAAAGAACTTTCACTCATGCCATCACCAATACTAGATGTTGATACCTTGTCTTTGTAGTGAGTAAAGAACTTGTAGAGAGATTCTTTTGTCTTCGACTTCATCAAATCAGCTACTCTATAATCATCATACAAAAAGTGCATTGTGAAATCAATAAACTTCAACTTGTAGCGAGGATCCAAGACAGCTATTATGAAGATCAACATATTCATCTTTTCTGGATTCCCCCAATATTTTGTCAATTTCACCTTCATCTTCCTTGTAGTGCTACTTATGTCAAGATCAACATTTTATATTCCATCGCCTCAAAGTAGAAAAGAGTCCCATAATCAAATGATAGAAAAGATTAGCTATGACATACTTAAAGCTGAAAATCTTCAAAGTGACCTCGTAGAAGTATTCAAGAAATCCATGCAATTTTCTTATGTAATCTCAATTACTTGCTTCATAAAACCCCACTATATCATGAAACTCTAAATTCATCTCTACAAAAAAGAATTTATCCTCCTTGTCAAATCTTTTCCAAACTTTCTCATACTTCAAAGCTGTATTTAATATGAAGTAAGTAGAATTCTATCTAGTTTTGACATCAATGCCAATTGTACCTTACTTTGATCACCTTCCATAACCATGCAATCTTTGTACATCTTTAATCTAGCAGAAGAATGTTTCACATACCTAACTGCTTGACAAATATGAAGGACAGACATCAGTGCATCCTTTATTTTCAATTTATCAATAGAAGAAAGATTTAGAATATGTGCCATGCATCTCATATGCATATACTCTCCACCAAGAATACTTCCTTCTTTTAAGCAATATTTATCCTTCAGTTGTCTAATGGTTGTATCATTAGAACTTGTATTATCAGTCGTGATTGTGAAAATCTTATCAATCCCATAAGCACGAAAAACCCTCTCCATTGCACTAGCAAGATCTATTCCCCGATGAGACTCAATAGGCAAAAACCTCAACAACTTCTTGCAAAGATTCTAGTAATGTACAATGATAACCATATTGTTGATTTGTTGCACAAAAGTCCAAGTATCCATTGTGATACACACCCTTTGTTTGGACTTTTTCCATAAACAACTTCAGCTTATCCTTCTCTTCACGATAAATCCTCAAACAATCATATTGAACAATAAAACATGATAGAATATTAAATTTGTGATTAATCGAGGCAACAAATCTCCTAAATCCCCACCCATCAATATACTTGAAAGGTAACACATCATAAATTATCATTTCAGCCAATCTTTTTCTAGCAACTACAGGATCATACCTCCAAGATGAGATAGCATCGTCACCAGCATTGGACTATCATCCTTAGTTGGATTTGATTGAAGTCAACTTGAGACCTCTTTTTACATCCATATTGATGTGCTTTGTCAATGTTGAAGTTCCATTTTTGCTTGGATCACTCTCAAATATAACTGAACAATGTTTGCATCTCGCCCTCCATCTAGCTTGATCATTTTTTAACCTCTCATATTTGTTCCATATTAAAGCTCTTAAATTATTTTCCTTTGGCTTTGAAGGTGCTCCTCCCTTATCTTTCAAACTCGCTATAATTGCCTTTTCTAAATCTTCATCTATACTAACTGTGCTCTGTTAGATTTTGGAACTTTATCTTTTCCCATTTTGAAATAATAAACAAATCTTTGAATTTTATATAATAATCAGAAGATAAGGAAACATGCATCCAATAGAGAATCAGAATTTTCAGACAAAAGTTTAATCAAAGAGCACGAGAATGCCAATAAGCTACCCCAAAACCTAGAAACAGCAAAGAAAGATCATTTCCCAAGCATACATACAATCGATAGTAAGCTGGACCATTTTCCAAACCTCACAGTAAGCTTCTAGTAGGCCGTTTCCATTTCCAAAAGTAAGGTTCTAAATGTGATTTGATGGAACATGTCTTACTTGGTAAACTTCTTACCAAGAAATTTTTTAAAGTGTTGGTAATAAGGGCAAATATTGCTAAATCTTGGGGGCTCTCCCAGGAGGATCTAGTTGTGGATGAGTTGCACATTAACATCTTTTCCTTCTCGTTTAAACTGGAATCAAAATTGGAACATGATCTTAAAAACACTCCTTGATTGATCTCAAATCACTACTTGATCCTTAAATCCTAGGATCCCATGGTCCTTTGGGCTTTTCAATCTCAAAGTTCTTTGTCTAAGTTCATGATTTACCTAGGTGCTTCATCAACAAGGAGACTACTTTGTGGCTAGGGAGTCTCTACTATAAGCTTCTTTTGGTTGATGAGGACGATAAGGGTATTCCTAGGTGGAGAGGCTTTATCCATATTAAAGTCCAAGTTGTGCTATTTGAACCCATTCTCCCGGGCTTTTTGCTAACAAGATATTCTAGTGAGCCTAGGAAAATTAGGCTGAAATATGAGCGTCTTCCAGAATTTTGCCTACACTGTACTGTGATCGGTCATTTGGCTCCATCGTGTAGAATATAAGGGCTCAAGCTTGCTTTGCTCTGTGGTGCTTGGTGTTCGGAACTCCCTTTTAGTGCTTGGATGAAGGTTGAGTCGTTTACCCTCTCCTGAGAGCTAGTTATGGCTCATATGAACCAGAGTACCCATGTGACATCAAGTTTATCATCCTCGGTGAACATTCAAGGTGTGGGGCTTGTAGGGTGTGCTCGGATTTCTGTCTAACCCCTACCAGAGCCGATGGATTTTCTGTTACATATTCAGGTCATGTTCGACAAGGATGGTAGGGTGGCAAATTTTTTAGGCATGATCGAGAGCTTAATTGCTTTAGCCACTAAAGATTTGCAAAATCTTATGATTGCAAAAGTAACTGAGAAGAATAGCAATGGGACTACAAAGTTTCTGTACTACCTAGATAAGAATTTGTTGACAAACTATACTATTCTTATAGAGCCATTAATAAAGTCAGAGACTTCCCAAACCCTATACAACCCAGGGCCTTAACTTCTTTGAGCCTAAGGAGTCCTCTTCTAAAGCCTTTGATACGTATCTTCATTTGGGTTGTCCTTTACAACCTGTAAACAAGCAAGTGGGCATTGTATCTCCACATACTGGACCATCTATTGGGCCTATTCTAGGCCCAAGAGAGAAACTAAAAGAGAATCTAAATCTCAATATTGCTAATAATCTGGTGGGCTCTTTAATGAAAGCTCATAGGCCAAATGTTAATAGCATGAGGAGAGTCAAAGTCGCCTTGGTTAAACCCACTTCAAATCCTTCGGTTGGGCTTGGCCAAAGGAAGTTAGAGACTGTTTTAGCTTTCCTTTTTTAGTCCCGAACCTTACTACTAATTATGTTAATCATCTTCACATCAAGCCCCTGCTACCTTCCTCTATTCCATCGGAAGGGAAATAAGCTCTACCAACCTGCAACAAAGCTTTCCAAATCCTGTGGGCCATGGTCATCATTTTTAATTATAGATAATCTTGGTCTTTTCTCGGAGTGCCTAAACAACCTCCCTAATCCTCATCTTTATGGTGTCCTTACAGGATCAATCAGAGCACTTCCCTAATTCTATGTCAAATCTTTGAACCAGGTTGACGTTTGAGTGACCAAGTAATTCAGAAAGATCCTTTGTAATCCATATCATCCCCTAGCTACTAGAAAAACTATACGGATTGAGGACTCTGTGGCTGAGGTTAACATGGTAGACCTGGATGCAGGTCTTTCGGACCTTGACTCAAGTATCTCTTCCCTTCACTCTGCTCTTGTTCCTTCTTGTTAATTTTGATAGATGGATAATTAGTGCCTTCATTTGCTATTCTCCCGATGGAGACAACTTTGTGTAACATTGTGCTATTTCAGTCCTGAGTGATAGAGAATCTATCATTTGATCAACAATAAGTCACATCGTGTAGAACTATCAAGGTCTGGGCCATTCCTCGATAGTTTAATTTTTAAAAGGCCTAATTAAGTACCATTCTCCCTCGTTGGTTTTTTTCATGGAAACAAAATAGCTTTCAAAAAAGTTGATAGATTATGACACAACTATCACTTCTCCTCTAGATTCTATGTGAACCCTATTGGGAGATCGGGGAGGTCATTCACTTAAGTGGAATGACTATTTAGATATTGAGATTTTGTGTTCTTAAAAAAATTATTGATATGCAGTGCATGGATAGTGCTTTCGGTGTCTCGTGGTTGGCTACGTTTTTCTATAGTAAGCCAGATTCTTTTCTTAAAAGAGATTCTTGGCGTGATTCTCCTTTCCCTAGAAGTTTTAGCAATGATCCCTAGTTATGTGTGGGTGATTTCAATTTGATCTCTTTGGCTACAGAGAAAATTAGGGGGTCGCTCCCCTGATCGGGGTTATCTCTCTATCATTATTGATTTTATCAATGCTGGTAAACTCATTGACTTTGGGTTTTCCAGTAATGCCTATACTTGGTCTAAATCTCTAACAAGGATCCGCTAATATCCTCCAATGGTTGGATCGGACCCTTGTTAATGGTCGTTGCTATAATCGCTTCCCTGATGTCCTTGTTATGCATGATATTATTGATGTCTCAGATCATTGGCCCATAATCATCCATACTAAACATAAGTTTGGTAGAAAGCACCTCTTTTGCTTTGAGGAACTTTAGCTCAAGGAAGAGGGTTGTTCTCAAGTGGTTGATTCCTCGTGGAGACCTTCGGCCACGGGAAACCCGACTACTATCTTTAGGAAAAAATCAGTTTCCTATATCCAATAAACTTACTTTATGGAGTAAGAATTAGAACGGTAGTTGGAGAAGGAAAATTTTCCTCCTTCACGATCAAATCAATTCTATCCAAGGTCGGGTCACTCACTCAACTATAAGACTTTGGAGGTTTCTTTGAAAAAAGAGATGAATTCCCTCCTTGAGCTCGAGGAAGTCTACTGGGTACAACGATCATGTATCAATTAGTTGAGTTATAGGGACTAAAGTACAAAAATTTTCCACACGTCTGCCACTATCAGAAAAAATAGGAATTGCATTTGTAAGCTAAAAAACAATGATGGCCTTTGGGTGGATGATCTGCTTGAGTTGTCTACACTTGTTCAAAAACACTGTGAAGAGCTCTTATACATTCCCTATCTGTGCTGATCCTTCTCCTGTCCTTGATTATATCTCTCGTTTGGTGTTAGATGATCTGTTATGCGCGCTTTCAAATGACGAAATAAAAAAGATGGCTTTCAAAATGGGTGGAAGAAAAGCTCCAAGATTGGATGGTTTCCTGATATTTTTTATTACCAGTTTTAGAACCTCGTCTCTCACGACATCTATCACCTGGTACACAACATGTTCCATGATGCTTGTGTTCTTCTCGATTGGTCTATTTAGGACAATATTATGATGGCCCATAAAGCTTTCCACTTTTTGAGAACTTCTAGTAAGAGGAAGGATTTGTCCCTCGCTATTAAGCTCGACCTTAAGAAGGTATATGACCTTATGAATTGGGATTTTCTCAAAAGAACTATGGGGAAGCTTGGTTTTCTACATAAATGGATTGACTATATCATGAGTTGTATGACTTCCACCTCATACAATATCCTCCTAACTGGTCAACCTCTCATTTGGTTCAATTCCTCTAGGGGTATTAAACAAGGAGATCATCTCTTCCCTTTTCTTTTTCTTTTTATGTCGGATACTTTGGTCTACATCATGAATAGGGCTAACTCTAATAGCCTTATCTCTAATCTTAAATTCAATAATTTCACTCCTCACTTGAATTAGATTCTTTTTGCTGATAACATCTTAATCTTTACAAAGGCTACACTGAGTAATATCATCAATCTTAAGAGTATCCTCAACGAGTTCTTGGAGTGCTATAGCCAATAGATCAATTTATCTAAATTGAGCATTCATTTCTCCAAATGGGAGAGTGAGGAGAATTCTTGAACCTTTTCTAAAATTTCTTGGACATGGGTAGAATGCAAATCAATGATAAATACTTGGGCCTTCCCACTATTTAGGCTGGTCAAAAAAGGAGGCTCTAAACTTCATTTTGGAATGCATAGGTAAATAGTCCTTTTCTTGGAAACAAAAATTTCTTTCTATGGTAGGTAGGGAGATTCTTATAAAATTTGTTCTCTCAGCCATTCTGACCTATGCCATGCAATTTTCTTCCACCTTTTATTCAAAAATTAACAGTATTATTGTCAACTTTTGGTGGTCAAGAGATCTGGATGCTCGTAAAATTCATTGGGTGGATTGGAACAAGCTTACTAACCCTAAAGATCAGGGGGCTTTGACTTCAAAGACTTTGGTCTCTTCAATCTTGCTCTTCTTGCTAAACAAGCTTGGCGCTTTCATTCTAATCAATCTTCCCTTTACTTTAGAATTATCAAAGAAATTTACTTTTTCCACAATCACTTTTTTGAGGCCAGAGTGAGCAGCCATCCCTCTTGGTTGTGGAGAAGTATTCTTGTCGGTGCCATCTTCCTCTTAAAAGGAATGTTGTCTAGGATTGGCAATGGTGCTTCTACGCATATCTATGATGATGCTTGGGTCCCAAACCTCCCCTCTCACTGAATCTTGTCTATTCCTCTTACTCCCAACCATGTTAATTTATTTCTGATTTATTTTTAGATGACCAAAGGACTTGGAATAGGAAAACACTTCATTTGCTATTCTCTCTTGCTAAAATTGATGCCATCACGAGTATTCCTATTGCCTCGATTAACTGCCCTGATAAATGGAATTGGCTTCACGATAAGAGTGGTTTGTTTTCTGTGAAGCATTGTTATCATATTCTCAAAGCTGAGGATAGATAATTGTGGGTTAAGCGTGCAACGAGTTTTAGCAGGGCAACCTTTGATCCAGGGATTTGGAAGACTATTTGGAAACTCCATATTATTCCAAAAATCAAAAACTTTATGTGGAGGCTGGTCTGTAATAGCATCCTGATGTCCTATAATCTCGCAAGACATGTGCCATGGCTATCGTCTTCTTGTTCTATTAGTGCTGAGTTGAATGAGGATGTTTTTTACTACATGTTTACTTGTCCCCATGCTCGTGCTACTTGGCATGCTAGTCCACTTAATTTTTGCGTTAATAATATGAATCACTCTTGGTTTATCAATTGGTTCACTAAGGTTGTTAGATTGTTTCGGGGGGTCAATGATATGTTCCAGCTTTCTCTTGCTGTTCACTCATGTTGGAGTATTTGGATTGCTAAGAACAAGCGGATTTTTGAAGGCCTCTCGATAAATCCATGTGAAACCATGAAACATGCTTATAAAGTGTGTTCTGATTATGTGCAGGTCCTCGGAAGGCAAAAGAGTAACTCTGTAGCACCCTCTTCATGGTCTCCTTCCTGTAAAGAAACTGTGAAGCTCAATATAAATGCCTCGTGGATGGATTTATAGCTGGAAGCAAGCCTAGCTATCATCGTTAGAGATTTTCAAGACCAGTTGTTTAAAGGCCAGACGTTTATTTTGAAGACCTCATCACCTTTACATGCATAGTTGAAGGCTATTTCTAAAGCCGTCTCCTTGGTGACCTCAGATTTTGCTCTAGTCCCGACTATCATTGAAAAAGATTGCAATGTTGCTGATATGTTTGTCAATGATCATTTTGCTAGATGGATTGGGATGTATAACACATTGTAATTGGGATTAGGCACGCTTTAGCTCTATTACCGTTTTGTTCTGTTTCCTTTATTCCTATTACGGATTGGATTTGTCGCCAATTTTGTAATAACTTACTTTTTCCCGATTGGATGGCATGTCATCCTCTCGAACTCGATTCTCTGCTTGCCGCAGATTTTATTCCGTGATTTCTATATATATAGTTATTTGCCCCTTAAAAAAATTAATGTGACATTTTACGATGTTAGTCATTTTTTATAAGTAAAATTTTATTATCCACTAAAATAAATATTAAATTGTGCATGAATGCACTACACCAAAAGTGTCTATAGTAAAAGAGGTACAGCCAAAGTTATACTAAATATAGGGCAAGCGCATTGCACCAAAGGTTTACCAAAATTTATACTGTCTCTCATGCTTTCAAACGGAGATTGTGCAATCATATGAGGTCATGGGTTCGTCAGAACAAATTGGCTCTGATACCAAATAAGAGTTTTTATATCCTACCCAAAATCTTAAAATAGTGAGTGTGTAGATCCTTCCACCTTACAACTAACCTATCCCGTTTGTAAATTTCGATGTGAAACATTCTCAAACAATTTATATATTTTTTATTTTCGGACCTCACATATATATTAGATTACTTTTTTCATAATCTCACATGTCCGTTGTCTGATTACAGTTTGGTTAATTAGGAGTTAATAAAGTTGATGTCTTTTTTGTTATGAAAAAACTTGGCACAGTATAGATAAATCAAATTTCCCCTCCAGAAAAAAGAGAAACAGAGTAGCCAACAAATACCAAACTGCAATAAAAACCCCGGAACTGATGACGAGGAATGCAGTTTGCCAATATTTATATCTGTACCTTATTCTCACCAAAACTGCTTTTTATGGGTACCTGTGAATGGAAAATGACGGGAGATCGTATCCACTCATTTTCATTTCAACAAATTGCTTTGAGACGAAATATTTATTGGGGTCAATCGTGCAATAGAATGGAAATTGAGTGAAAGATTAATTAGTATTGATATATATTATTCTTTCAAACAATATGTATATACCTAAAATATATGGTAAATTAAAGAACTTGTGTAAGAAATCAATCTCTTCTAATATCATATTAAAATATTCATATGCAACATTTCAATGTTATAATAAATCAACTACTTCTATACTGTATGCTTTAAACACGGTCCATTCCCGGACTTTTTTAGTAGGCTGATCCATCAATCTCTACGTGGCAGAACCGACACGGTTTTAATGGAAAAGCATATTGAAAATGATGATTAGATTAATTAGCAGTACAAAGGGAAAGATGGGGAGCTCAGCTGCCAATATTTATGACGCACATTAAAAAGAATTAAAAGCGAGTTGTAGTATCTATGCGTGTACTTTTTTTTCTTCGGTAGTAGCAGCAGCAGCAAATAAATTGCTGGGGACCATTTCGTTTTCTCCTCGACATATTTACCTCAGGAGAATGATGGAGAGGAGCAGCACGTGTGCAAGTGCAAGAAATATTCACCACCTCCTCCTACGGTCCTCCTCGATCTCTGTTCATCTAGACCTTGGACCGTCGTCAACCTTCCACACTTACCCCGGTGTTAAAATTTGGTAGCGAACAAATTTGTAACTTCAATTTTCTTTTTAACTTTGTGAACCATCAAATATTTTTATCCGATTAGAGTGATCGATTAGTTTTTTACAGAAAAGAAACCAAACGGTTTCATAAAAAAAATTGAAGTTTGTGATTGAGCGTGTGCATCTGATAAAGAATAGACACACTAAATTTGTTTATCTATTTGGATATCCGTGAGTGAGTTTGCAGGACGGAGTTTTGTTTTAATAACAAACCAACTTTATAAATCAAGTGGGGAAATCAGCAAACAACAAAGAATCAAGTTCGGATGGATGATAGGTCATCCAATCTGGCAAAAGTAGGTTAAGGCGAGTTTGCGACAAAACCAATCCGTTATATTGTTATGGAGTCTAGGAATGAAAGATAAAGAGCATAAAGGAACAGAGGCAAGCTCTACTCTAATCCTGCTAACAAGATGCACAACATCCCAGTTAACAATAGCTAAAGGATCGTTAATGAACATGTCTGCAAGTTTGCAATTCGTTTCAATGGCAGACATAGTAGAAGCAAAATCCAAATTCACCAGGGAGATAGCTTTAGAATTAGCAAGCAGCTCCGCATGAAGAGGTGAAGTAGCCGTCAAAATGTAAGTTTGGTCTGCTAACAAAAGGTCTTGCGAGTCTCAAACGATGACAGCAAGGCTCGTGTCCCAGCTGAGAATCCTTCCACGAGGCATCAACATTGTTGAGCTTCATGTTGCCTTCCCTAGGGGCTACCCATGAAGATGGTGGTACTGTATTAGTCTTTCTTTGCTAATGGATCTGCAAAAAATTAGAGCATAAGTTAGTGGTTTCTCTTGTAGTAGATATTGGATCAATCTTAATATCTTCAAAAAGAAAATTATTTTTAGCATTTCAATTGCTCCAACAAGTGTGAATGGCAATAGAAAGAGGTAACATATTATGAGAAATATGTAGTAAAGATTTGATTTTAGAAAATCAATCAACAAAGCAAGTATAATTAGCATCATAACATGAAAAGTAAGGGAGCTAGCCATCCAGGTATCACGAGCATGTGTACAGGTAAATAAATAATGCATCACATCTTTGCTGCCATTAGCACAAACAGAACACGTATGGAGGAAATGGGGAATACGTCTAACAAGGCTAGCAGAGGTAGTGATACTATTACAGATTGTACGCCAAAATGAAATTTTTAATTTTAGGCACAACTGAGATCTTTCAAACACATTTCTAGATATTGGGATCAAAGGTTGAATTACTCGTCCTAGTAGTCAAACCAGTCCGATGGCTCCTGTCCTCCGATTTAAGGAGCTTATACCCACGTTTAAGAGTATAGCACCCTTCCTTTGAATGAATCTAGACAAACTTGTCGGGCAACTAATAGAAGCGATGTATAACTTAGAGATGGTCAATCTCATCGCGAGAAAATAGAGTGTCCATGGTAGTCCTATCCCAAGTTCTATTGTCAGGGAGAATCAAGTCAGAGATAATAATAAAACAGTTAAGAGGAGGGGGTTGAGAAGTGATCCGAAAAGTGGAAAGACTCAGAATCCATGCCATGGACCAAATATTAGTCATAACACTGTTGCCTATTCTTGAAATGATTCTCCCAGAGAGAAAGAGTGCTCACGTGCGAATGCTATTCCATATCTTAGAAGGTCAGCTACATGCACTAGCTTCAAACAGGCTATTTCTAGAGAAATAAATCCCTTTGATGATTTTGAAATATAAGGAAGATTGGTTTGAGTAGAGTCGCCAAGCTTGTTTAGCTATTAGAGTCTTGTTGAAGAGAGTGAAGTCTTTGAATCCAAAATCACCATGTTTCTTGAGATCAATCAATCTTTTTCAACCAATCTAGTGAATTTTTTAAGTTTCTGGATCACTACCTCACCAGAAGTTAGCAATGTTGTGTTTAATTTGGAGCTAAAAGTAGAAGGGAAGAGAAAGCATTGCATAGCATAGGTAGGAATAGTAGCCAGGATCATTTTGATAAAGAATTTCTCTCCTGGCCATATTTTTTTTAAGTAATTGATTACGAATATGCTTATAGATGTAGTTTAAAGCCTCCTTCTTAGAATGACCCTAAAGAATGGGAAGACCAATGTATTTCTCATTAGGTTGCATAATTCCCATATCAAGAATAGAGGAGAAGCTCTGAATAATAGTATATGATTCCCATTGAGAGAAAAGGATGCTAGATTTGGAGTAATTAATTTTTTGTCCTGTACAATTGGAAAAGTTAGAGAGGATGCTTTTGAGATTATCATTGTTCAGAGAGTTGGCTTTAGCAAAGATCAGAGTATCATCGGCAAAGAGAATTTATTGAGAGTAGGAGTAATGCTATTAAAAGACAACCCTTTGAAGAGATTATGGTTAGCCTAGTTCAGGACGTGAATAAGAGTATCAGAGATGAGAAGAAAAGAAAAAAGAGATAGAGGATCTCCTTGTTTAATTCCCCTCGAGGAATTGAACCAGAGAAGAGGTTGCCCATAAAAAAAATGCTATATGAGGTAAAGGAAAGTCCCAGTTCAGGAGATCATAGGCCTTTTTGAGATCGAGTTTAATTGCCAGAGAGAGGTCCTTTTTTCTTGGGGGAGGTACATAGGAAATGAAAGGCCTTATAAGCCATGAGAATATTGTCACGAATACAATAGTTTTCTACAAAGGACCCCTAGCATTTGAATATGATAGAGGACATCCACATTTTGAGATGATTAGCAGACACTTTAGAATAACTTTTGTAAACAAAGTTACAAAGTGTAATAGGTTCAAATCAATGGATGTCCTCAGGATTAAGCTTCTTAGAGATAAGAGTTACATAGGTTCGATTGAGATCGAGGGGCACTGAAGTACTGGTGAACATATTATGAACCAGTTGAATAATATTGAAGGAGACCAACCAGGTGCTAAAAATATTGATATAAAAGTCTGGAGAAACTATCAGGTCTCGAAGCTTTAGTACCCCCATTTTAAAGACAGCCAATTTAATCTTCTCATCCAAGATAGGCCTTAACAAAATTTCGGACATCTGATCAGAAACTGGGTGGGGAATACAATCAATAATGATAGAGAGATCAATGTAAGCAAGGGCTGTGATAAGCTCTTGAAAGTGGGTTTGGACAGGAGAAGCAAGGTCTCTTTGATTATCCATCCAATTTCCATTAACATCCTTAAGCTTGAGTTCTTATGCCTGATCAAAATCAAAGTATGGAAAAAAGGGGTATTGCAGTCGTCCCATTTAAGCCAATTAATCTAAAATCTCTGAGTCCAATACATCTCCTCTTTCTCCAATAAAGAATCTAGATTTTTCTTCAGAGATGCTTCTAAAGACTTACAGTAGGCACTATGGTTGTTGCATTGTACAGAAGCGAGCTGATCCCAGATTATCAGAATATTCTTGTATCTATTTCCAATGTGATTAATGCTCCATAAAGAAAGATTTTAGTGCACCAGTTGACTTTTTCTCAAAATTTAGAATTAGAGGTACCAAAAATATGGAGATTCTAGGACAAATCCACAGTCTCATGACACCCTTCTTCTTGAAGCCAAAAAACCTCAAATCTGAAGAGTCATTTCCAAACCTCTTTATAAGTAGACCAGAATATAATAGGATAATGATCTGACCCAGTATTAATATCATGTGTGACAAAGGCCTTAGGAAATAGGTTATGCCAATGTACGTGACAAGGGCAAGGTCAAGGCGTTGGAGAATATTGGTCTGCCGTTATTGGAGATTCGACCAAGTGAACATATTACCTATGAAACCAAGATCAATAAGCTTACCGTTATTGATAAAGGTGTTAAGAAGAGACAGGTACCATGGTTCGAGGGGTTACCAGCCAATTTTTCCTTAGCCGAGGCGATTAGATTAAAGTCACTAATGCACATCCAAGGCTCGTCACACACACTTAACAAAAAAGGATGGTGAAGCCAAAATCTTCTTTTGAGGGAAGAATCTAGCCCATCATAAATAAAAGTAGCATACTAAGACACGTTCGAATAAACATCAATACAAAAGCCATCGATATAGTTCTTATAGTAGTTCAGAATTTTGACATTCAAATATTGATTCCATTAAAGAGATGGGCCATCTGATCTCCTAATAGGGTCAACATGGAAATCCAAGGAGAAGTGGCAATTATGACGAAGTTTATTAATTTTACCAAATATTTGTTTAGTTTCAAAAAGGAAGATTAAGGAGGGAGAATGAGACTTGATCAAGCCTTTTAAAAGTTGAACTGTCGAGGATTGGCCTAAGCCTCAATAGTTTTATACAACGTAATTCATGATGGTAATAGTATTACTAAACGATGTCCCCTAGGGATCACAATAAACATAGGTGTACCGAGCCATTACTAAAGAAACAAAAATATAGTAATTGGTATATTTGAAAAGTGTGGTTACCTAATTCAAACCCCGACGGGTCTAATTCCAAACCTACCATAATCATCTCTTTTTAGGATCCTTCCAAGACAATGGGGTTCTTAGTCAGTTGCTAGGATCCTTGTTGTTGACATACCTTCTTGGATCATTTTGTGCCGCAACTCTGCATAGGGATAAGAGAACCCACATGGAATTATGGGAGATCCTGAATTATCTGACCCTAAAAACTCCACAAAGATGCTTGTTCGACCTGTCAAACTGTAGCTCCAAAGAGGTTGTAGTATTTTTTTATGGACAGGAAGGAGGTCCAGGGTCCACAAGATTTAGCAAATTTTGCCTCTGGAAAGGCAAAGCCATTCAATTTCCTTTAACCAGTCTCAGCCAGCACCAGGGAGAGCACCATGGGCTGGATATGCATACGGTTTATATGAACCTGTGAGTTATTATGGATAACAAGCATGATCCATGGTATAGGAGTAGATAGTCTTGAGTATAATTCATTAAGAGGAACACGAAAAAGTCTTTGTTAGTCTCATCAATGGGCTTTTTAAGTTTGTCTCTAGCATCTAACTTAGAGTTCAACAATGGGCTCGATTAGAAGGGACCCATAAGAGTAAAGCCCATAGAAATATCAAACGAATAGCCTACTAAGAAGCCTAAATCTATACACTTACGAGAGGACAAGTCGATCCCAAAAAAATTAAGTATTCTGGGCTCAACTGGGCTAGATACCACATCTATTGGGGGTTATAAGGGCATACTACTACCAAGTGTATGGAGCGCTATCTCTAACCCCCCAACAGTGGAAGGGAGTTTAATTCTGGCTGTTATATTCTTCTCTACCATTATAGTACTCACTTGATCTTGCAGATCTTTAGGTGCCAGAGCCATCAAACTTATAATCACATCTGAAAAGTCAGCCACCAGATCATCTTTTTTAAATAAGATCAGTGTTGTCCCGGAAGAATAAATAGTAGTAGGTTACCAGAGATTATTTGCATCAATTTTCCTTGCTAGATCAATGCCCAAAATCTTCACTATCGGAGAGCCACCCAACTCAATATTGACAGACTCGGAGATCTTGTTATGAAGTTTGATGAGGTATGAGGAACTCGATGAAGAATCTGAATTGAGAGATAAGCTCTCTTGAGAGGCCTTGCCTCTTTCTTGATAGAGTAAGAGAATCTACTCTCAGCCATGATTCAAAAAGGAGCGTTGATAGTCTAGCACTATGAAGCCAAGCAAGCTTAAGTCTTTTACTCTGGCATGATCGAGCCGAGTGCCCAAAAGTACCACAATACAAACAAAATTTTAAAAGCCTTTCATACTTGAATTTGATTTGCTAGGACTCCTCAGAATGGTCAGTAAGTAGGAATCCAAATAGGAGGGGTTCAGAAAGATTAACCTGGACTTCGAGATGAAGAAACCTGTCCTGACCTAAAATCTTGAGAGCTTCTTCATCAACATACAGCATTTTATAGAAGAGAGTACCAATCCAGTTAGTCATTGCCAGGTTGATGAATCTCTTTGGTAAGTTATGAACCTACACAAAAAAGTCAGAGGTAGAGAAATCTACTAAGGCTCAGGGCACCGTGATGTCCCATTTCTTAAATACCAGGTGGTGATTCGAGATAGACCATGGTAAATTCTCCACCGTATTGTCCGGGTAAGTTTGAATATGAAGGAGAAGAGACATTTCAATGTAGCTCGTCTACCCCAAAATCATCATGGGAAAGACCCCATGACTTGGCTATGCTTATCTTTACGATGACTACTTTAAAGAATTTTTTTGATAGAAATTTTTCTAAGAGAACATGTTCCACCGCCCCCTAATCTTGGGATCCCAGAAGGAGATAGGGAGGAAAGGGCCTTCCTTTATGCGTTTCAGTTATTGACGAAGCACAGTGATAACTAGGCAAGATTTTTTTGGGGAAGTATTTGATTGGATATTACGATTGAAGATTGAAGATGAATGTTCAATGGTTAGGAGAGTGTAGTTTGGAATGGGAGGGTGTAAGGTAAGGTTCAGGGAGTGCGTCTGTTGATGATCTTTGTTGGGTTGTGGTGTTTCAGTGTGGGTATTATGAATTTGTGTCGTTAGCTTTATACCCGTGGTGGTAGTTACCAGTGAGATTTGCTGATCGGAATCCATAGTCAAAATGGAGTTTTGAGATAGGGAGTTAACCGTTGGATAACAGGGTGTTACTCCGTTAGAGGAGAAGATTTTTTTCTTGTCTCCAGGATGGAATTGGTTGGTGTGACACCACTATATATCTTTTGGTTTATAAATGATATTTCATTTACTAGGTAATCTAGAAGACTAACAATAATAAAGTAAATTTAACAATGATACACAATACGACTAACAACTAACAATTACACACGCGTTGTAGAATGTTGCAAGAGGCGACAATACTTGTATTTGGCTTCATAATTGTCTGATCGAAACTAGCAATAGTACAACATATTTTTTACATACATTTAGAAAAAAAAATGTCCCTTATGTTATTTTTGATGTTACAAATTTGTAGTCACGTACGAGCCGATCCAATCTGGGTTTGTATTTAACGATGCCATATTCTTAAGAATTCGAATTTAGTATCTCATCGGATATATTAGGTAATGCGGTACTATATTACTTGGGTGTCTATACCTCAAGCATTTATTGAGAATCCATCAACTTGAGTCTCATCTTTTAATGCTCCGTTGCTTTTATTGGGATACCCATCCACCAGATAACTTCCCAACACCTGGGCCTATTTTCTCCTCAATCCTCAGCCAGATATATTTCGTGTTTGGAATAATGACAGCCTCGAGCATCCGAAATACCATATCTTTTTACCCAAATTAACTATATAGTATCAGAACAATCTAATTTTTTGGGGTAATAATCGAGCGGAAAACAACTATTTAATTTTTATTAATCACAAGTTGGTGTACCTATCAAGTGTAAAGGATAAGGAGCATGGTTTGGTAAAGCATCAACGACACAATAGATAGATAGGCTTTCTTTCAATCTCGGCCGAAAGTAATAGATGGGCTTTTTTAGACCCCAACTAATGTCTCCTCTTAATGGGTTGGGCCTATGAACCAATTACTATAGAAAGCCCAGAGCATCGCACCCTTTAGTATTTCTTAAACCCTAAACCCATAAGACGAAGAAGAGAAGAACAGAGAAAGTGAAGAGAGAAAAAAAGAGAGGGCGAGAAAATGGGGAAGAAGGCGAGAAAATCTAAGATAGTGCTTCCGCCGGAGCTGCCGCCGGATCTGCCGGACGACGAGATCGAGGTGTCGGAGGAGGATGTGGAGTTCGTTGAAAAGAACGAGGACTACGCGGGGTTGGTTTCGGGGCTCGACACCGGAGCCATCACCAACCTCGTGAGGCGCGTGGCTGACGTGGACGACGCGCAGCTTGAGTCGCTCTACCAGAGGCGCCGCCAGAAGAAGCTCGAGAAGGCAGGAGGCCGGGTCGATGAAGACGAGGACAGGGAGAGGCAGAGGGCCGCCCGCGTGGATCCCTTGCCCGTTAAGGCGCTCGACGGCACGCTCTATTACAGGACACGTAAGCCCTAATTCCTCATTATTTTTAATTGTTTTGTTCTCCGCTTAGGGTGGAAATCGTTGTCCAGTTGAGGATAAGACGAAGGAGGGGGCGGGGCACGAGGGCAAGGGGGGAGGAGAGGATGATGATGATAAGGCGGGTGTTGTGAGGATGACAAAGGCCGAGAGGAGGGCGAAGCTGAAGAAGAGTAAGAGAGAAGCTAGGCGGAATAAGAAGGATGATGATGACGACGACGAACTCGGACAAGAGGCTCAACCTCAGCCTCAAGCCGCTGTTCTGGTGGGCCCACTATCTTGTTTTGTGTAGGGTTGATTCCTTGGGATGCAGTCGGGTTGGTGATCTCTTGTTTATGCTCTTTAGGCAGAGGTTAATGAAGATCTTACATCGGAGGAGGCATTTGAAAGCAAAAAGCGTAAGCTTGCGGAGTGTGGGATTGCGTTGCTCGCTGATCCTGTGTCCAACATCAAATCGCTCAAGGAAATGCTGCAATTCTGTAGAGATGGTGATCACCGTGTTGTCACACTCGGCCTTCTGTCTCTTCTGGCTGTCTTCAAGGATATTATACCAGGGTCAGCTGGCATGAGTTTTCTATTCTTTGTTTATCTTTGTTCTCGTATTAATTTTTGTAACAAATGCCGCTTCACTTTACCTTCCATATCAGCTACCGGATCAGGCTTCCTACTGATAAGGAGCTCCAAATGAAAATCTCCAAAGATGTCAAGAAAACCCGATTCTATGAGTCCACATTATTGTCTTCGTACAAGGTTTGACTGACCATCTTCTCTGTTTCTAGACATTGCAACAGTTTACCTGTTGCCATTAATTTCAATTCTGATTGTTAAGCGCCATATCAGACTCAGTATTTGCAGTATGGATGTTGCTGTGGGAAGAACAAGCGTAATATATTGATTTTAGCTTGGTCAATGTTTCTTTTACTATCATCTATTGATGCAAGCTGAATTCTTACTAAGCATCTCGCCAGAATTAGTATCATAGTGAATCTCTTTGGGCCAGTTGTGTCTGTTGTTCTTTTTTCCGATAATTCTTCGTCTTTGACCTTCTTTCTTCTGATAATCAATGATCATCCATGGATTAGAAGGAATCATAAATTTTTTTCCCTTTCTGCTTGTTACTTGTTGACAGGCTTATTTGCAAAGGTTGTTGGCCATCAGAAAGAATTCCAAATTTCAGAATGTAGTTGTTCGCTGCCTCTGCACGTTGCTTGATGCAGTGCCTCACTTCAACTTCCGTGACAACTTGTTGAATGTTGTTGTAGCAAATCTGGGATCCCAAGATGACATGATAAGGTTTTTCTATATTACAGTGCTTTCCCCATTGTGTGAAACCATGCATCTTATTTTGGTCTCTCTAGCAAATTGGATTCTGCAAAGAGGTCGGAGTAAAAGTTGAAATCGATGTCTTTCTTTCTTCCATATGCTAGGTTTAGCTGTAAGTTGTCATGACTTGGGACATCAGCATCATGATGTAGCTGCCTTGTCGGTATTTGCTCTTTCATTTCTTTCGGGTGTAACAAGAATTCCTGGTACCATTTTCTTGCAGAAAACTCTGTTGTTCAACCATCAAGTCTCTCTTTGACAATGAAGGGAAGCATGGCGGTGAAGCAACTGCACTAGCTGTTCGGTCGATAGCAGACCTTGTCAAAGCTCACAACTGTCAGTTGCATCCTGATTCTGTTGAGGTAGACAACGATTGATCGGATGTATTGGTTCTTTGGCTGCATACATCCCCATTAAGTTGTAGAATCTTTTAGCTGGGGCTGCAAATTTTTGTTAATGTTACTGTGGCTCTTTTAAGTTGGATTTATGTGGTGAATTCCAATTTGGTTTTGCTAAAATTATGCACAACCATATATGGTTCCCTTATAGGGTTAGTACGTTTGTCCTGGTTGGGGGTATTGGTTTTTGCGTCATCAGTATGGGTTCAATGCTAATGTTTCTATGGTTTTCCGCGGTTACCTGTCTTTGAAATAATGCATTTTCCAGGTGTTCATGTCATTATCATTTGATGAAGAAATTTGGAGGTCGCGAAAGGCAGAGGGCAATGATCGAAACAAAAAGATAAGTTATAAGAAGAGGAAAGCTGCTGAGGCTGCAAACAAAATGCAACAGAATGACAGGAAAAGAAGTAAGAAAGAAATGATGTCAAAGATGAGGGATGAGGTACTTGGAAGAGATTTTGATAACTACTTCGGGTGGGTTCTCTTACAGCTTTGAATAACTATTATTGATTTACTCTTTTACACAGGTTGCCGCTGAATACAAGGCTGCTTCTTTTGCTCCAGATTTAGATGAGAAACGAAGGCTCCAGTCAGAGACACTTTCTTATGTATTTGAGACATACTTTCGCATCCTAAAACATGCTATGGATTCAACTGCGTCCAGGTTTGCGAGAGGAGTTGGATTGGTTGCTGAATGAGCTGTAGGCAAAAAATTTAGTTTCTTACTCAGTTTTACTATTTGCAGACCTGATGACAGCAGTGACTCAGTCACTACATCTGATGCCCGTCCTCTGCTTGCTCCATGTCTGAATGGATTAGGAAAATTTTCTCATCTTATTGATCTTGATTATATTGGAGATTTGATGGGTTATCTGAAAAAGCTTGCTGGTGGGCAATCTGAAAGTTCAACTGGCAGATCCTCGAAGCTCTTGACAGTGTCAGAGCGTCTTCAGTGTTGCATCGTGGCATTTAAAGTGATGAGGATTAACCTTGATGCCCTGAACGTCGACTTACAAGGATTCTTTCTGCAGCTGTATAATCTTATACTTGAGTACAAGCCTGGAAGGTTTGTCTTTCTCTCTGTTTAAACGAAAGTTGTTGATCCCTGTAAAAGTTATTTGAGAAGCTCTTTTCTCCACGCAATGGCTGGAAATGCTGCAGAAGTTTGGTGATGTGATCATGCTTTGTCTGTCGTTTTCTTGCATGCTATATGAGATTAGTTGGCCATGGCTTCACCTGTCTTCTTCCCGTGTTACATGACATTTGTTAACTTTGACAATCAGTTAATGAGAATGCTAGTGCCCTTTGTCAAAGTGGACAGTTTTTCTCATGTAGTTTGTAATTCGGCAGGGATCGGGGTGAAGTATTGACAGAAGCTTTAAAGATCATGTTGTGTGACGACAGACAGCACGATATGCAAAAAGCCGCTGCTTTCATAAAACGCCTTGCCACATTTTCCTTATGCGTTGGTTCAGCTGAATCGATGGCTGGTATTCTTTTTAGTATTCATATATTATTTGACTTTGTTCTAGCCATCTTGTATGTTTACAGTGTTGTTGTTTCTGCAGCTTTGGTAACCTTGAGGCATCTTCTTCAAAGGAACATTAAATGTCGGAATCTATTAGAAAGTGATGCTGGAGGTGGCTCAGTGTCTGGATCTATAGCTGTAAGTATCCACTTCATTGGATGTCCACTAATATCGGGATGTTTCAAGAAACCATCCTCTAAAATGATGTCAAGTAGTGTCTTTTATACAAAAAGTTTTGCATTCCGGTGGAGTACGGCTGACCGTTTTATACCATATGGTTTTCTTTGAAAAATTTAGAATTATTCTCTTGCTGTTAGCTTCTAAATATTTACGATATGAGTTAACTAACGATACACGGTTATTTGCCTGTTCAGAAATATGATCCATATGCTTCAGACCCCAATTTAAGCGGTGCCCTAGCTTCTGTCCTTTGGGAACTCAATCTTCTGTCGAAGCATTATCATCCGTCAATCTCAACAATCGTTTCTGGCATAGGAAGCATGGCTTCTGGCAATAATCAAATCTATATTGCTGCAGCATCTCCTCAACAAGTTTTTACAGATTTGTCACTGGAGAACCAGCTATCGAGCCCCAAATTCGACACTAAACCTACAGCAATCAAGAGGAAGAAAGGGACTGGGCCCTCCAAACTCTCTTTTAGCGTTGAAGCAAGTTCGGATGCATCATCACCTAGCGAGGAGTTGAAGCAAAAGTTCTCCAATCATTTCCAGCTTCTTTACAATTTCAAGGAGAACGAGAGATTGCGACAAGAACTGGCTCGTACCAACTCTGAGCTGCAGTTATACGAAGAATATTTAAAGCAGAAGAAAAAAGCTAAGAAGCCCAACTCCAAATCGAGCAGAATAGCTGTGGCCGCTGATTGATACACTGGCTTTTGTGAGTAATGTTAAAAGTTCGATGTGCACAAAAAGCATTTTTGTTCTACATCAACAAACGATTTTTTGTTTCCACAAAACAAAGAAAGGATATTTTGTTCTATGATTTAGTGAACAGAACCAATTGGTCGAACCAAACGTGCTTCAAAATTCTTGCCACTATTATCTTACTGAACTGAGAGCTGCTAATCGTTGATATTGTACCATTAGTTTGTCGGAATCAAGTCCTTGTTCCCAAGGATATAGAAGGCTATGCTTTTTTCTTCACCAAACTACTTCGATATATACGGATACTCATTGGGTCAATTAACCATATTCGAGCCGGGTATTAATGCAAGGTGGCAAGTTTTGTGTGTCAAGTATTTGATATAGCGAGACGTCGGGTCAAGATAAAACTATTTTGTTGATTTAAATTGGTAGTATTGGAAAGGTTATGCTAACTAGCAGCATAGGTAACCAACGCGCAGTTGGTGCAGTGGTGCCAGGGGTTGCACTTGAAAGGGCGAACCAAGGTTCGATATTCCACAACGGCGTTGGGAGAGGTTTAAAATCTTAACCCTGGGACCCGCCTCTAACAGAAATAGTCGGCCTCGTTGAAAGTCCATAATGAGCTGGGCCGAATATCTGGGTATTCAAAAAAAAAAAACTAGCAGCATAGGTATCTAATTTCACTTTGAGAAACCCTTTCAATTCTACGAATTGGGTTAACAAGTGATTATGTACTGGACAGAAAGTGCTGATATTATTTTTCATGCAAAATCAATAATTTTTATGTAGTATTGTTATTTTTTGTGCGATAGTAGCATGTAAATTTTTGTTTTTTATACAATTTTTAACTTTTTGCTCAGAGGATACTTGCATTTTTTTATGCGATATTGACAAAAAATTTTCATGCAATCCACACATGTGTATTTTAATTTTTTTGAATTTTTTTATTTTTGTAATATTGGCATTTGCTTTACGTGATATCGTAGTGTGCTAATTTTTTCACTTCGGTCTCGTACTTTTTAGATTTTTGTAAAAAATTGTTCTACATCTATATTTTTTGTATGTTTTATTTTTTTAATATCGGCATTTTCTTTGTGTAATAGCGGCCTATGTGGAGATCTTTAATCACTTTAATTTATTTTTTTCAAAAAACTCAATCCGTACTATTTGCATTTTTTGAATTCTGTACCCAGTACTCGACCTAGGATACCAAAAAATATTTAAAAAATAACAATATGGCGGAAGAGAAAAATTGTCACTATCCGTGGTCCTTTCACTCTCACCTTCACCAATAAGCTATCCGCAGCTCGGATGCATAGAAATCATACTATTTAAATTGATAAGTTCCGAGGATTTCTTATCACTTGAGCTTTCAAGAGTAACTTTGTATTTATTATCGTCTTTTCTCCTTCCGAAAAGACAAATATGGCCGCAGTGGACCTTCCAAATCTGTTGGACCAAAAAGTAAGACTTTTGATGAATTCAAAAAAACTTTCAGCTGGTATATAAATACAACGCACAATTTATTTGAACTGTAAATTGTTTTGAGCAAATAGTAAGTTAAAACACATATGCGACTTGGTATATTCGAGGGTTTAGAATGTTTTGGCATTCTAGATTTATTACAAAGTATGTTGCCACTTGGTACAAAGCGAACTTAATAAACTTTCTATGTTAACTATACTAAAGCAATTTTGGTTTAGACTTGGTATCTAATTATTATTGTGCTGGTTATTTTAAATTCAAATTGAGTGAAACTTTTGATAAGTAGCAAAATTCTCCCTACATATATATTTGAATATCTAAGTGTTTGTTGACGAGAATGGTGATTTGCTTAATCGTCATCGCTTTTTGGTGGACATAGATAAGATAAATCAAACAAAGCAGCATTTCAGGAACTTAGATATGCATTATCTATTCTCTGCTGACATTTATTGACCTCAGACGGCCCATTTTCGAACGCAGAGATTGGTTTAACCCAAACAATAGTCTTTGATTGAACGATGCACTAGACTTTGATTCGTCCGCATTTGTGGAACTCCACTAACTTAGTGGCATCTTACAAGGATTATGCGTCTTCCATGCTAAATATCATATGGTTAGTTATCAACATGCACGTGTTCAACGCTTTGGTTGCTCGAGATAATCTTCCTTTGTTTAGTGTAAAAATGGCTGCTTAGTTTTTATAGATATACTTTTCTCGTATATGTTGTCATATTCATGCATTATGTTGGAAAATCGAACATAGAAAATTGAGTGTGGTCGATTCTAATAGATAAATTATGTTCATCAGTGATGATTAATATATTCAAAGGCATTAGGGTCTATAACAGGTGTCTAGATGCTGATCAGTATCATAACACTAGAATGGGCTTGAAAAGCTTTATTAACATTTCTTAAGAAGAGATATATGTCACGACCACAACCACCATCTTAAGATGTAAATAGCAATTTCTGGGTCATTATTTATGAATTAATGCACTTACTTGTCAGATACGATGTTCATTGTTTAGTATGAAATGAACCTCAATGACCAATGTTTCTCATGACAAGTCAATAAATTGAATTTACTTGATTTTTTAATTCATACATTATGACTATTAAGATAGGAGATTCGTCTAAAATAAAAAATAAGAGTATTCGATCTAAATACGACCGTGCATAAATCCACCAAAAACAGATACAAAATTCTTCCCAAATTGGGACATGAACCCATTATTTAGTTTCTCATTTTCAGAAATCCTCATTTTTAGTGTTCTCATTTAATAAAAACCCATCCCTGATCAATGCCCTCCCTTTGAAAAGCTTAAAGCTAGCAATTTCTTATCTTTCAGCTGAATGTCAAAACCACGACCCCATTCTAATTTAAAGCTAGCAATTTCTTGGTCAGAATTTATGTGTCAATGCACTGACTTGTCAAATATAATTTTCGTTATCTAGTGTGAAAATGAACCTCAATTTTTCTCGCTCCTGACAAGCCAAAAAGTAAGATCGTTCAATTATCTCAGCGGAGAGAAAAGTTTCATACTTTCTGTGCTGAAAATAGCTACAGAATCCACCAAACATTGGTAAAAATCTTCCGAAATTAGAACATGAACCCATATTCAGAATTTTCCACTTTAAAAAAGAAGTTATCATTCCCAGTTTATTAAATTTTATGCCTATTTACGGTGTACGAACTTTTAAAAAGTTTATACCCATTTTTAGAAGAAAAATATAGTCCTTATTGTGAGATAATGCCAAAAGGAGATAAAAAGAAGTCTCATAAGACTACCACGCGTGCGTCCTCTCGTTACCACGTAGTGGTTTGTCGTTGGAAGACTCGCTCGCCATGTTGACAAGTGTGGCAGTGTGGTGCAGAATGCTACGATGCTATGCTGACATCATCGCTTACATGGTGCTACCTAATTAGATCACGTGGTTTTTTCGTCCATTCATTTTTTGGAAAAAATTTGGGAAAGTTTTTATAACATGTTTTGTACCACTTTGCACCATTAAGTTTAATTTTTTTAAAAAATATTTCTAATGCTTTTATAAAATTATTTGTAACTAATAATTCAATTTAGGTGGTTTAAATTGAGTCAAAAAATTTATGTGGCCACAAATTGTTTCACAATTGTACAAATGGGTCATTCTTATTTTATTTTTTTTTCTCACCAATCACAAACTCTTCTCTCATCTATCTTTAATCCTCTCATCTTTATATAATCTTATGTATTATATTTCTATATATGAATCTCATTCAACTTAGTCAAGAAGATAATTGGACAAATTTTAGATGAATATGATTATATGGATGGTCAATTATTATACATAAAAATGATGATGCATTCTCTATAGAGCTACATGCAATGCAACTCAAATGCAAAAAATTAGTGATTGTTGCATAATAAGTGTTGGACGCCTTACAACTTCAAGAGAAAAAGAAAATTAGGCAAATTGACAAAATAATCAAGACAAAAGAATTAAGCACCAAAGTCAAAATACACCAAGCAAATATAATGTGTTAACCTTGCTTATTCAAGGAAAAATCTTATCTCCCAATGAGGAATAAATTAAACGCTTTTTGCTATCATAACTATATAAAAAATGAATGGCTCATTAGTTGATGTACATCTTTTTATTTTTATGTAATTTTTTAAAGTTATCATGTAATATGTTCTTAATTTAATATAATTTTTGTATTTCATAGAATAGATATTTTTATTATTTCATATTTAATTTTAATATTTTTAAAGTCATTTCAATACATTGAGTTTAGTACAATTAATTATATTTAAAAATGAAGTAAGGTTTACATGGATAAATGACTGTTGGAGAATTGGTTTATAACCAAGGAAGAGATGGTCTAATACAAATGAGTATATTATGAGATCACACCAAAATAGTTTTGGGTGTTTGTGAGATTGTTGCAAAACTCGTTGACTAAGTTTCGTAGCGATATAAAACACTTGCGATCAACCAATTCTTGGTGTGAATGAAAATTGGCTTAAAGGTGGCATGGTTATAGGTTATAGAATTTGGATTTCTGAGAATTGTTCCAAGTTCAAGGTCTTATCTTTTAGAGCTGGGCCAGACTTGTTGAAGCGATTCTCAATCCAAAATCTGTTGGGCTTCCTCTGAGACAAGCCCATGCTATAGAACTTTCTTCTCCTTAATGGCATTTGAAATTAATTTTGGGCCAAGTTAATGAGAATAACCATCAAATTAATATGGTATTTTATGGTGATGTAACCACCCATTTAATCACCTTGTTAATGTCCATAATGACCATAGTTATTGTGAAGGTGTATGTTGGAGGCCTAGGCTCCCTATAAAAGGAGCTCTCCTCCTCCATTCTAAGACCTCAAAAAGCTCACTCTTCCTTGAGCTCTCTACTTTTCTCCCCCTATGACGTACGCAAAATTGCTAAAGAATTCTACGCACGTGCAAATAGTATAGTGGATAAGTAAGGTTCTGAACTGAGAATTAAGTACAAAATCTAAACAATTATCGATGTATAACTGGAGTAACCGATTTTTAATTGGGAGTTTCAGTTGCTATTGTAAATAACAAAAATACACATAAATGAGTTGAATGTAATCTAAACAAGAATGTAAAAGATAAGTTGCAACGATGGGAACAAACTGAGTATGATACCTTAACGAATTGACCATGTATATTAAAGTTATGGTTTTATGAAGATTCAACTAGTACCCGGAGTTTTCTTATGTGTCTTCCTAACGCTTTCGCTCATCGGGATAACAAAACCAAGATTAACAAAGATCTAAGTTACCGACCAACGCTTTCGCTCATCAGTCGGACCTAAACTTCTATTACCCTTGATTATGATGATTCTTCCTACGGGTATACTTAAGATATCAAGACGCCTCTCAAATATCTAAGAATGTGTTGCCCACCAACTTAGGTGCCCGTGGGGTTATTCTTGAAATCAACGCTTTTGCTCATTAATCCCAAAGAATATGCTAACCGACTCTTCCACTAATTTGAATGCCTTTCGGTCCACTCTCATCAATTTGGATCATAGCTTAGGTGATCAGGCTAGTCTATGCATTAAGACTATCGATTAACAACTATTTCATATGATGATCAAACCATAACCCAATACACACGATCAATTACGTATTTAAGGCACCATGCTCAAAGGGAAATTACTCACTAGACATGATTATATAACACAAGACAATGAATAATGAAAACATATTATTAACAAGACAAAGAGATAGAGAAGAAGGCTTAGTCTCAATGATGATGCCTTCTTCCTCCTCCAAGAGTACTTTCAAACCAAGTATTTTACACAAATGATAAGTAGCTAAAAACATCCAACTCTCTCCAACAAGTTCTCATGCCCCCCTCATATAACCACATTATAATGCATCTTTTTATCTTCACCAACCACTCCCACCAAGTCTTTTAACTTCTTTAATCAATAGTGGCAATAATGCTTCAAGAATAGCTGAAAAAGTGGTGGGAAAATGGTGTAAAGGTGGTGGGAAAGTGGTGTAAAGGTTGCATCCTTTAGTGGAGAAGTCTGGAATTGCATCTGCATTTTCGGCCGTCGTAGCGACCGCTACAAATGTAGTGGTCGCTACACACCCTGCAGTGGCCGCTACAAACATGGTGCTCGGGTGTGTCGAGTGTTCTCTAATTTCTGCTCCAATTCTCTAGCGGCCACTACAAATGTAGCGGCCACTGCTCTTCTGCAGACTTCTTCTTTTGATCGTGCTTTTGCCACCCAAACTCCTTACTCCATGTCAACGATCGCCTTCAAAAACATATAGAATCCAATAAGTCTCCTCCTCTTGACATAACATTAAAAGACATATAAAACATAAGGAAACTCAACACAACTACTCAAATCAAATACGAAAGACTCATAAAATGAAGACAAATATGTGTACGTTTACACGCATATCACCCTAGTATAGCATTTCTCATTTGCATAAGTGTCGGAGTTCTAAGGCCACGAAAAGTTCGAAAGGTGTACGAAATTGCTTCCTTCTGTACAAGTGATTGGGCATTGTACCTTGGGAACTCTTTTACCCACGGAGGCCGGAAGCGATACGGCGGGTAATTAGAGTTTAAGGGCACACGGTGAAACCGCGGCCTCGTCCAGGATTGCATCCGAAATCTCTACCATCAAGACGACGAGTTTACACACTTAGCTCCAAATGTGATCGTGAGCATATTTTTTCTCTTCCTTTTATTATTGTCGTTGATATATATATATATATATATATATATATATATATATCCTCTTTGATAAAATCATAATTTACTAACATTGTTCCCAACAATGACCAAATATGTTAAGAGTAGTACACTCAGAGCATCATAGCAAAAAAAATTAAGTGTAAAGACGAATCTGACGTAACATAATATAGTAGTAATTTGCTCACGACACAAATAATTATTCTAAGAGAAATACTCTATTGATAGATCTTCGGTCCATGGCACAAAATTCATAGAAAATCATTTGATTGGTCAGGAGTTAGGCTTGGGATCTCCGGTCTATGGCAACCCTATCTTATTGGTAGATCAGTAGATCTTCGAATATGAATCCGTATTTCAACTACTTTTTCGGTTGAAACAAATAGAAAAATAATTTTAAAATGTGATTAACTAAGAGGAAATAACTAAGTCATTTTTTCTAGAAAATAAACTTTCTTCTGGAAACATATAATTTTATTGACTAATGAAATTTCGACATTACCTATTTTACAATATGTATACATTTTCTATTTTAGGTTTTCCCGCAAGGCAGTGGAGAAGTCGCTGAAAAATGTCTTAAAAACGTACCCGAAATTTGAACTAACTACATAAAATTGTTAAAAAAATATTTACTCTGACTTGAATCTCTACTATAAAATTAATAATTTTAAATTTAGATAATAACCAACGTGAAAATGTCCCATTAAATGGCCAACATGGGTGCATGTGTCTCAATATGCCTGGTCTCAAAAGTCTCGTTGTTTTTCGAGCACACAGAAAGTTTCAACCCTACTCCTAAAATATTACTTTTCCACTCAACAACTTATACAAATAGTGATATTATTTTAACTCTATTTTTAGAGTCTGTCAGACCTATTTAAATGATAATAGATCCGCCAGGTTTATTTAAAAATTAATTTCTAAATTATATTTTTTTCATTTGTAAAATTTAAACTAATTCTTTTCAAGAAAATTCAGATTCACTATCATTTTAAATAGTTGGCAGGAGTGAAATGTTAATATTATAGTATTTGATATCCCTCTCATCCTCGGCTGTAGGATTCTTCAAATTATGGGATGTAGATATCTTTAAAAAAGTCATCCGAAGAGATATTTTGAATTAATCAAAGAAAAAAGCATCGTTACTTTTTAGTTTTTTCCTCTATCCGCCACGTGATGCAAATGATTAACTCAACGAAAACAGCATCGATCCTTGTTTATTGGATCTTCGATTAGGCAAAAATTCCTCGGCCCCTCCAAAAATCATTTAGCAACTGAGCTGGGAAGATTCTCACTAACGAAGTCTCCCATGAATAATATTTTCTTTTGAACGATCTCATATCCTGATAAAATACTACGTTGATTAACCTTTATTTGAATCTGCTGTCGTATAAATTTTTCACGTATTTTCTTATATCCATGCAACAAGATCAAATAGAATATTTAACAGATATTAAAACGTTAACAATAAACAATAAATATTTATAAATTTCGAATTTCTGAGATATTTATAAATTTTAGTTCTTAATGACTGTACCTCAAAATTATAAGTTAAGATAGAAGAACCCAATAATAATTAATTGATAGATTGTCGTACGATTTGGGTTAATCATGTGCCCAGTGCCGTAAAACATGGGCATGCACTTTCACTGCGTACCTGGCCACCCGACTAATTAGTTGGTTTTAACTTTTTTAAAGAGAGGATCCTTAACAAGTATATTAAGAAAAACAAATTCCCATTTAAATCATCCGAAATTTACATCAAAATAAGATATGAAGTTGTCAGAAGTATATGATATGTCATATATTGAAGTAGATCTTTTTCTCTTCATCATATGAACCCTATAATATAATAAGACCATCTGCATTGGTACCCTCGCTACAGTGCGCGTCCTGGGCGCCACATCAGCCGCGCCCCTGCTCTCAGTTTTCAGTTCACAGTAGTGCCCCTGTTACAGTGCACGCCCTGGGCGCCACGTCAGCTTTTTTCTCAGCTCAGTTTTTTTAAAATTCAGCTAACTCTATCAGAATCGAGTATTTTTTTCGCGTAAGTAAAAAAATGCTAAATTTAATTTCGAAATGCCACATTTTGCGAAACAGAAATTTTATAAAATTCGAAATATATTACATGCGAACTTGGAAACAATTACATAAATTTAAAAACTGAAATTGATTAATCCTTATTATACAATTGTGAAAGCAAAAAATTCTTAATTGCTTCCTCGTATGGAGATTCCTCGAGCTATCAACGCCTGGAGAACGGCCGTATTTGCTTGGTGAATTTTGGCCTTAGCATTCATCGCCTTGGCATTAGCGCTTATCGTCTTGGCATTAGTGCTTATCGTCTTGGCTTCTTTGTACTCCTTCATTCATTGGTTTCTTTTTTCTTCATTCGTTTTCATCTGCTCGATGACATCTTTGGCAGTGTCCTTCGCTATTGACCGCGCAATTTGCAGAGAATCAAGCTCTGAAGGGAAGTTGTCATTGCTTGATGTGACTTTCTCTTTTCCTCTAGCGCTTCACATTTTCTTGGCTGCTTCTCAGCCAATTGGACACTCCATTGTCGAAGCTCTGCTAACTGGAGTAGGTGGGTCGTCCGGAATTGTGTCAGTTTCCTCCTCGGTGGTTCTTGTTCTCTTTGTGCTTCCACCACTCTCCATATCATTTGCCGGTGATGAAAAGGTGAAGCCGAATGATTGATCTTGTTGCATGCCAGGATTCTATTTTGGATGTTTGCGCATCACTTCCCCAAACACATGTAGATCAAGAAATTTTTTCTTGTGGCTGTGTTGATATAATATATGCGCTTCCGCCACTATATCAGACTCAACTTGGCCACTTTGCTTTTGTCGAGATGCATGGATGTATGCTTCAATCCATCCTCCACATGCCAGAGTTAGGCATTTGTATATCCTTTTCATCTGCTCATAATTTCTTGGGCTAAGGTTGGTTGGATTTTCTATACGACATTGGTCATAGATTTGCTTGATGCAGCACCAAAGGCATTGCCCCTTCTGGTTTGCCCCGACAATGGCATCTTCACTAACTTGTATATAAGTAGATATTAGTACAATGTCTTCTTTTACACTCCACATCTTAGCAATAGTTTTTTCTTTTATTTGTGTGGGTGATGATGACTCAGGTTGTGGAATTTGCACTGGGCTTGGTCGATTTTCAGTAAAGTTTGGTGGGCAATTTGGCAGATTTTGGAAAAAACTTGTAAAGTACCAAGGTGGGTATGGTGGCATCTGGGGAGCATTTACCGAGATTTTTGGGTAAATTGGTCGAGGTTGAGGGTTGTTTGGTGGATGTGGCCTTGACGTTGGTTGGTTGGGCCTTGGTCGGGGTAGAGGATCAGTTGGGCGGGTGTTTGGTGGATCTTGGTTTGACTCAGGAATTTGGCTTAGTTTTTGACTAGCCTGGGAGTAAACATTGGGGTTAGAAGCTAAAAACTCATTAGTTGGACTAAATTGCCTAAAATCGGTCCAATCAAAATTCTCATTTTCTTCATTGGGATCCATATACAATTAAAATGTTAATTAGATATTCCCAATCTAATTAAGAAAAGAGAGGAGAGGAGATGTTTTGGTGTGAAAAATTATGAAGAAGGTTGTATCTATTTATAGAATTTTCAAATGAATTTGGACCACAAATTTTTTACATCAAATTTGTACCACACACTTTTTTTTCATCCAAAAAGTCTCGTTATTTGGATTAATTTTTTTATAAAATTAACAAAAAATTATAAAAAAAATTTAATTGCACAAAAAAGTCAAAGAAAAAGTAAAAGGAATTTTTAGAATTGTTTTCCAAATTTTTTTATTTTTTCTGAATTTTTTTTAAAAAATAAAATAAATAAAATATTACTCGTGGCGATGTGGCCCAATCAGAGGGGGCCACGTCGCCTGGGGCGAAGTGCGCCCCGCTGACACGCGGGGGCGCCGCGAGGAAAACTTCGCCCCCAATCCTGGGCCACCATGTGGCGTGCCCGGGACGCGAAGCCACCCCGCTGCGGGTGGTATAAGAATTCGTATAGTTTATCCATTCATAATAATGGAAAGCACATATTGATTCTCGACAAAAAATCAGATATTTATTTAAGAGAATAAAAAAGAGAAAGTGGAAGGGCGTCTAGAACTCTTTTACTTCAATAAGAGATATCATGAATTCAAAATTTATCACTCTCTCTATGATCTTAAAAATAATAAGAACCCTTTGTTGACTTACAAGTGCCGGTCAGTTGATCCAATGTTATTGTTGGAATAAGGTATCTTAGACTGCTAGCGATGCATTCTTATAATGATGATAATCATTTGATGGGACTCCACTTGCCTAAACCCATACCAGTGTCTCGTAATTACTTGGGAATATGGGAACGTTGACTCAGAGTCAATTATTGATCTTCTTAATTACATGACGACCTAAATAATTACATAAGTTCGTAGATACAAACTGGCACTTTTATCAACATCAGTTAGAGAATAAACTATTTTATTTTAGTTAATATATATATATATCATATTTAAGTTTTTTTTAGAATACGACATTGCAAAATAGTTATAGAGAAAATTTTATTATATTTTAGAAATCATATTCATCTCAAAGTTCAATAAACCGGTCTAATATTCAAATGATACGTGGTATAAAAAAATGCATGTTGTGTGTACATCTAAATATTACTCGTCACAAGAGGAATGACCATTGAAATTATGTGAATTTTATTACTCGAATTAAAAATTATTAGAATATTTAAAATTTATTATTTATTAGTTGAACAAAGAATTATCCTATATCCAAAGCACACGACTCTTGAATATGGAATTTTCTCAAGTCAACTTGTTGAGCACTAAAAAAGTCTCTAACACGTAATTTCCGTCAAGTTTCTTCATGGTACATTTACAAAAACTAAATCACTAAAAGCCACTATAAAATCGGTCAACCATTCTATGAGTCGCGATGCTCACTTGCTAAAGTCTAGCATATATAGCGAATGTTTTTGTATTTGTCTTTTCAATGAATCAAGCTTCCCATTTTTATTCCATAGGAGGCATCGGTTTCAAATAATTAATTAAGAAACCCACTGTGAGCCTCACAGAATAAGCTACGTCATTAACTTTTTATTCGAGATTATTTTTTTGGAAATAGTCAATATTTTTTCTCTCATGTATTTTAAATGATTGCTTTGCAAATTAAATGAAGTTGAGTGAATTATTTTGCAGCGCTTATTGCGCCCTTTTGGAGCCCGAAAATTAAATAGCAAATGGCAATTGTTTGCTTTTATCAAGTTAAAGTGGTTATATTTTATTTTTTATAAGGAAAATTTTACTGATACGAGAATATTTACACATTACATTTGAACAAGTGTAGTATTCTTCATACAAGATGAGTTTACACCCGCAAGCTTCAATAAAATTATACCAATAAAATTGGAACGAGCATCATAGAAAAATGGGAAAATTACCCTCAGGCCCCTCGGGTTTGCGAAAATTTGTGTTTTAGCTCCCTATTTTTTTTTTATTATCATTCAACCCTTGAATCTTGTCAGAAGTGTATAATTTAGCCCCTGTCGCCGGAATCCGGCGATTTCTCCGGCAAAATGGCACCTAAGATTACTAAAATACCCTTTTCCTTTAAAAAGTAAAAAAATCAATTGAAACACAATAATAATTTGTATTGAGCTGAAATTTTTCATGATGCATCCTAAAACTATACATGATTTACGTAAACTATTTCAGAAATTTTGGAAACACAAAAGTATTTTTTTTTATTTTTTAACGTGCCAAAATGTTGTAAAATCATATAAAATAGAACTATTGTCTAATTGGGCTGAAACTTGTCCCATGTGTTCTTAAGCATATTTAGTGAATTTAGGACATAAAACTTGTTCTATGTGTCCTTTAGCATCTTTACTAGAGACTCCATCTTTAGTAAAAAAATAAATTAAAACTCTATATTTTTGGTATCTGCAGACATTTTCAAAATTGGCTTATGAGAATCCAGACTTTTTGATTCCTAAATTCATTAAATATACTAAAAGACACATGGGACAAGTTTCAGCCCAATTAAACAAATTTTCTATTTTACATAATTTTACAAAGTTTTGGCACGTTGGAAAATAAAACAATACTTTTGTATCTCACAAATTTCTGAAATATTTTACGTAAATCTTGTATATTGTTAGGATGCTTCATGAAAAATTTTAGCTTAATACGAATTACGATTGTATTTCAATTTATTTTTTTTACTTTTTAAAGGAAAAGGGTATTTATGTAATTTTAGGTGCCATTTCGCCAGAGAAATCGCCGGATTCTGGCGATAGGGGCTAAATTATACACTTTTGACAAGATTCAAGGGTTGAATGATAATAAAAAAAATAGGGGGACTAAAACACGAATTTTCGCAAACCCGAGGAGCCTGAGGGTAATTTTCCCTAGAAAAATTGGTTAGGTACGTTTTGTACTATAGTTTGGACAAAACTAGACAAAGTTTTTTATCCAAGCCTATGTTTTGCACAAGAAATAGACATGACAAAATTGAAACTTTGTCCAAATCCACTCCCAATTTCTTGTCCCACCTATTTCCATTGAACAAATGTTTTTGTCCAAGGACAAAAATCTCTTATAACATATTTTTACCATATTACCCTATATCATTTCTTTTTTCTTATTTATTATTATATTAACTCAATAGTTAATAATCATTTTCTCTAATATAAATTTTTAGATCTTATATACAATTTTTTAATTGGGAGTCATTTAGATTTTCTGTATTTCATATTTCAGATATAAATCTATATGAAAATATTAATATGGTTAATCTATATATTTGATCAATACATACATATTTACAATGATATTATTTTAGTGAGTCAGCTAAATAAATAAATTTAACATACGCATTTGTTATACATTGTACATGTATGAATGATTCTTTATAATATTTTTTCTTTAAAAAAATATTTGTTAAATTATGTGATATCATATTAAAAATATTTATAATATAATTAACATGATCTAAATTTGATTATTTTTGAATATTTAGTTTTAGTATTCAATTATGTACTAAAATAAACAAACCGTAGGACAGTACAGTTAAAACAACTAATTCTGTCCAGTATTATTCTGTCCTATAGTTTCAGTTTTGTACAGAATTCCTATGAGACGCACCATTAGTGTCGTTAGAATAGAGTTCTATACTCTTTAACATCCTTTCAACACCTAGACCACCCATGAAAAAGTGATACTTGTTTTCGTCAAAACTTTATCATCTAATAAAAATAAATCCAACTGCGCTGAATAAATCATATACCCATCGGTCTCAGTGCCCTTCCAAAGAAAAAAATTTATAAATAGATTAGTCCAACCTTCTAGACCAAAACAAATTAATATTAAACATAATGTGGAATTCAAAGTCTACTAGAACGATATCTGTCGTCAGATTTCTGTGATTTGTTTCTTGCCTGATAAGAAAATTGTTATGTTGATTTATCCAACGTTGGGTCATTAGAATTTGAGAGATTGACAAAATTTTATTAACAAATATTTAATATTGATAGCCTTTTTTACAAACTAATAGATTCCATCTTGATTACGAAGGTGAATATGCTAAACATGTCTAGAAGATGGGTAATTAGCCACCTTAATTTTGTCCGGTATCTGTTTGTCCCATGCGATAGATCGTATTGGGGGCGTGGCTCCAGAATTTGCTTTATCGACACACACCTCTCGATTCCTTTTCGCTATTTTCCTCTGTCAATCGCTTGATTCGCTAAATAGTTTATTCGACGTATCAAATCATTAATCTTTTTTTGAAGGTAATACTAATCACTAATCTCACTACTAGAATTTTAGGCTATAGCGGGAAAAACTTAGCGGCGGACTAATGGCCACAGAGATCTATTGTGGCAAAAATTATGATATGATGTTTGAAAATATGTTGCAGAGAATATCGTTTTCCCTCTAAAACTCTATTGCGGCGATAGAAATTTCATTGTCACTATAGGTTTTTAGCGGCAACATTTTTTTTTCGGCTAATAATGAATTGCGTGGAAAAAAGTGATATCGCGGCTAAAAATTTCTAGAGGTGACAACATCGCTGCTAAAACGATATAGTTAGACTTTCAATTTTTTGCCGCTATACATATTTAGTGGAGATCAAATCGCCACAATTGCTCAAAACTTCTCTTCAATTTTTATATAGTAGTTTCAATTAAATTAAAATACTATACTTATATATATATTATAAATGTAGCAATGTAGATTATATATATACATGTGTGTGTGTATATATGTATAATAGCAAAAAATATAATGAGAGTCATACATATATGCAGAATATATTTGTTCCTTAGTATTGCTAATTACTATTTTTGACCGTAATATTAATAAATGTATATTATAGTACTAACTAATCATAATCACAATGTTATAATTAAGTTTATAATTAATACTGTAATATTTATTATCTTATTATAAGTTTACTAACTACTAGTATTGGTTACTATAGTACAACTATAAAGTACGAGAGTACTACTACTGTCTAGATTCTATTCCATTATATCCGTTATTGGATTAATATAAAAGTTAATTGCTTAGGACTAGTATTAGGTTCCATTTCAAGTATATAGTAAATTTTTTCATGCTCATGTTTTGAACTATACATAATACATAATACTAAATTAATATATGTTATTTATTTTTGAATTATAATTAATATATCACAATAATTTTCGTAATGAATTTTTACCGTCGCACGTAACTTATTTTTATATCGAAACAACCTAATATGCGGGAATTCACTTGACCGACTATATATTAAGCCATAGACATTACTTAGCATATAATATATATATATATATATTATATTATATTAGACTTCAAACAATATTTAACAAATCTAGTAAAATCTAGTTCTGCATTCTTATTTATAAAATACATATTTGAAATTATAGATTTCGCGGAAACTAATATAAACCTATTCTCCATTCTCCCCTCCGCTCCCCTTCTCTTCGTGGGGGGTTATTTATGTAATTTCATTGCAGCCAGAGGATCTGTTTCTGTCCGCTAGGGTTTCCTCGGGGGACGAACACCGGGGCATTCTTGGACGATGTGAAGAGGATCGAGGAGCTTCTTAGGGATCCCGAGGCGGTTAGGGCCCCCAAGGGCAATACCGTCCAGGTATTGGTCCCCAAGGTTGCTGCTCCCCCTCCTCCGCCCACGCCGATCACGATTCACTTGGCTGCTGCTCCTCCTCCCGTTGCTAGTTCGCAGCGGCAGGTAGTGGTTGTTGGGGACGAGGACGGGGAGCAGGCGGACGAGGCCTCCACGCAGACCAAGCGCGTCACCCTCCAGAGGAAGGCGGATGCTGCTAAGGTTGCTGCCGAGGACTATGCGCGGAAGTTCGAGGCCGGGGATGTTGTGGTCAGTGGGATTAGGTTTTGGAGTGTGTTGTTATGATCTGATTTGATGTGCCTAGCTAGCTACGCGGATGTTACATTGGTACAATTGGTTGTTTGGTAGCTTTATTTATTAGTATTGGCTGCAATTGTCGATACGCTTGGCTATTTTAATTCTAGGTGTATTTTGTGTTTTGGTTGCTTGTGTTTGTTTCGAGTTTCATATGGTAGCTGAACATTGGATATGACTCAATTTTGTGCGTAAAATGGCTTGTGGTTGTTCGATGTTTGAGCAGTATTGCCGGAATATAGAAGTGCAGTTTTTGTACACTTTCACTGACGCAAGTTTTTCTTGAGCTGTGTTTGCATTACTATTGTTGTGGATACCTTTTTCAGTACCAGGATGTTATTGCGGCATCAGCCTTGTTCTTATTAGGATTTTTTGGGTTTTGTATGGTTGGATGATGATCAAGATAGTACTCCTTTCCGAAGTTATTCTTTTTGTTATGTGGTCACGGTGGCAAACTCATGGGTGCTCCGAGCAATTTTTATACCTTGTTGTTTTGTTAACAAGTTCCTTTACATATTTGCCCTTCTTCTATCCGCAGGTTGCCACCAAAGATGATACTGCAGATGAACAAGGCGTGTCCAACACGAATGTCTTCTGCAGGATGTGCTTTCTGGGAGAAAAAGACGGAAATGAAAGAGCAAGGAGGATGCTTTCATGTAAAGTTTGTAGTAAGAAATACCATAGGAGCTGCTTGAAATCTTGGGCTCAAAATAGAGGTATAAATCAAAGTGCTAAAGACCTTCTTTCTGCTAGTTGTATCATTGTAGATGGAAAGTGAATCTTGTTCAATCTTTTAGTTGCAGCAGTTACATTTTTTTGGACAATGTTATGAATCTATATTTACCGATCTAGTATTCATAATTCAATCAACAATAAAATAGTATGTCTAACCTATGTGTTTCTCCTTAAAGGTTTATAGGGACTCTGCATCTAGTTCTCTTGTTCGTGAGGTCATTAGATATGCTTCGCAAATCGCAACGTGCCGTGTTGTTTACCTTTACAGGATTTCTTACAACATTCCTGCTATACATTTCTACGAGAAAATGTCCTTCAAATGTATCCGGAGGTTGCAAAGTTTCTACCTGATTGGTGGCCGACATTACGACTCCTATCTGTTGGTGTACTATGTAAATGGTGGCCGTTCCCCCTGCTTGTCTCTGTAAGCAGAACCACTTCCTTCTCCTTTTCCGAATTTGCATTTCGTTTCAGGACGATTCGTCTTAGCGGTGTTCTTCATTGATTCACAGGGAGCTAGCCGCAGCGGCTATGGGTTACATGAAGACCAGTCTGAAGACAGTTGCTGCAAAGCTGAGGAAAGACGAAGAGAAGTAGGCACGAAGGTGGCCAATATGTAAAGAAACTAATATTTGACGTGTTGTTTTTAGCTTTTATGTTTGGATTTTTAATCTATATGATCTAAAATGACATTTTGTATTTTTGGTATTAGCTAGATATTAATGTACATAATGCATGATGATTTTCTCTTAATGTGTTTTATAATATTTGTAATATTATATATGAATAATTGGTATTTAATCTTTCAAATAAAGAAAATAAATAAATAGAGCGAGAAATAAATTAAACATTTAATTTAAAAAAATGATTAGAATGGTCCCGTAAAATGAGAATAGTGACCATTGTATATAGCCTCAAAAATGATTTTGCGGGGATATTGAATCTAAATAAAATTTGTTGCTGCATGTTTTTTGCGATGATTTTTCATGCCACATATCTGTTTATGCAAGGATTCATTAGTTATCGCAAAAATATTTTAGCGATGCCATTAATTTTGCCTCAATTGGTTTTTAGCGATGATGTTTCACGCCTTCCTTAGTTATCGCAAAAACATTTTAGCGGCGCCATTAATTTCGCCTCTATAACCTTTTTGCGGCGCTACTTTCGCCACTAATATGCTAACCTATTGCGGTGGCTTTTGTCACCGCAAATACATATAGCGGCAACTCCTGTGCTGCAATATAGTTTGGACGGCGGAGATATTGCGGAGAATTTATGCGGCGAACTTTTTCCCCTCAAAATCATATTTGAGGGGATTTTAAGCTTTTAGCGGCAATTTTTTTTCCTCTCTATATTCCATTATTCTTGTAGTGTCTGGAGAGATCAACTTATTGCTTTCCATACTCAGCAATTTAATTTTTTTTTATCTGCGAGAAGTGGAACGATAAAGCATTACCTTGTCCACCGAACGTCTATAGTGCCCAGTAATCTTTCCGGGTTTTGTTTGTAACTCCTCGCCTGTTACAGAATATGTTTTTTCCTTTTTGTAACGCATACCAATATTTTTTGAGTTGATTATTCAGACATGCATATATATTAAATAGTACAAAATTTTTTAGTAAAAATAATTAACCAAAAGGATAAATTTCATAGTGGGAGTTTAGTGAGAAAATTGGCAATCAAGGAGATTAAGAACTAGAGGCTGAGAGCAATTTTGAGAAAATTGTATGGATTTATTGTAATGTCCGGTGATTTGACCAACTAGTTCCACTGTATCAACACGGGTCTTTTCAGCGTACTTTGTCATCACACGCATGTACCCTGGGAAACTTCCCAGGAGGTTACTCATCCTGATACTAGTTTCGGCTAAACACATTTAATTTTTAATTCTTTCAGGATGTGTACCCGAAAAGAAGGTGCACATTGTTAGTATGTATAGTAACAATTAATCAAGTCATTTAAGCCTTTAACACAGTACATATACAGGGTATCACATTCACTTCTCCTTACGACGTCCGTGTCGTGCCAGACATACACTATCCCAGAATTCCTTGCTTATAGATGCATTCAATCCGCAAATCACATCGTACAAGAGAGGTCGCTAATGTTACACCTCGTGATTTGACCGACTGGCTCCAATGTACCAACACGGGTCTTTTTGACATGCTTTGTCCTCACTTGTCGCACCCTGGAAAACTTCCGAGGAGGTCACCCATCATGATACTACTTTCGGCCAAACGTCTTTAACTTTAATTTTTTTCAAAATTTGTGCCCGAAAAGAAGGTGTACCTTGTTGGTATGGATAGTAACAATCAAATCACTTAATCCTTTAACACAATACATATACGGGGTATTACATTTATCGTGCTACAACTTTCACTTGAAGTCATCACATTTGTGTTCCTTATCAATCCAATCATTATCAAAAACATAGATGTGTACTTTCCGTATGAAGAGAGGATTCAAGAAAACTTGGTTTTACTAATTAACATTTGATCTAACAATAAAAGGTTAAAGGATTTGACAAAATTTTAAGTTCAAATTCAAATAAGACAGGTAAAATTTACCTAAAAAACTTGGTTTATGTTCTTTATTAATCTTGAACTCTTCCTCAACGTTATCATATATTGCGCAAGAACATTTGGGTATATCCAAATCTTCGTAAATTAAGACCGACACCTAAATGTCATAGGTTTATTTAAGTTTCATATTACTCATAAGTTCGAGATAACAACTGCACTGGGAAGCAAAATAACACTTAAATCTCTTAAGGTCAGTGTAATATTTATTTAAAATATCTTAAGAAAGATTTAAGTATCTTAATAATACAAATGATATCATCAGATACACTTTCTTTTATCACAACTTGCTCAAACGAACGAACTTGACATAAATCAGTATCGATGACCCACGATTGTCGGATCACGTGTGTTATCTTGGTGAGTCTTAGTCGATGTTTTAACCAGCTCCGGTTGTTGTTTTTCTTTTGTCTACCGGTCAAATGATAGCGAGAAAATTTGACGAGGTCGATTGATTAGATTACTGTCCGTCACCTCTGCCTAAATTCAAAGGAAAGATACAATATGGTCTTTATGATAATGATGATATATATAGATAAAGCTTATGCATTACCTACATCTTACCTAATCCAATTAGGTGGCTGATGTTTTAGACATTACACAAAAGTTATTTCAACATTTTATTTAAGTGGAGAGGAAAGAAGAAGAGCAACCACCTTCACATGCTTGTTTGAAGTAACATATATATATATATATATATATATATATATATATATATATATATATATTTGAG